>CM058040.1:18301435-18579293 GCA_030169165.1 Centaurea solstitialis | reverse complement strand
ATCTGAAATACCGGTGTACTTCTATGAATGTTCCGACAAAGAAACAAATTCCTTGTGTCCAAAGTGTTGAAAGAAATAGCATAAAATGCTTTAAAAGGCTCAAAATAGTGAAAAACATATACACTGACTCGATGTGCAAGAAATGAAGTTCGAAGGCAAGGCAGCTTCCTTCTTTTTCAATATCGACTTTCCGAATGAAAATCTGATAGATTATGTGCTGCGTCCCCGTGCAAAAATGAAACATTTTCTTGTTGAGAAGAAAATGAGTAGCTGGTGGGGTGTAATCGAGAGTCGGCATTGGGCTTTGCCTTGATTCAATATCAGTCACCAAAGAACGTGAACCGATAGATTATGTGGTTGCCCGGCTTAGAAATGGTTGGTGCAGAGTTTTAATTTTCTTTTAACTCTGTTCTCACACCCTCCAATTCTTTTAATCATCCTCACTGCTAACCAAGCTCTCGTATTCCATTTTTCCCCTCAAACACTATGAGAATAACTCAACCGATGAGTTATCTCCCCCACTCTTTGATTGAGACCCTTCACCCCTCATTTCTCTCAAGGATAACTTCTTGGGTAGGGCTACTGTTGTCCCAAAAACAATGAAATGAAGGAAGAAATGGATGGAAATCCTATCAATAAGATGAAATCAATGAAGAACTTGGAATAACTCAACAATGGTGATATATTGCCCAATTTGGTAAAAATATGGAATCCAACAATAAAACCCTAAACATCCTTTTCCTTTTATAGGGAAAGGGAAGTTCAACAAAGTGGCAATAAAGGCCCCGAGGTTCTAAACCTCAAACAGGGGCTTAACAAAACATAATTGTTTACATAACAAGGAAACTGAACTAGAAAGCAGTTAAAGATAGATGATTCTGACTCTTCTCAACACCTGGGTTCTACAATCTCCCCCTTTGAGAAGAAGTCAGAATGGTGGTGGAAGCTCCAGTGCTGGCTCCCACTTGGACATCTGCAGGTACTCTTCCCATTCGCCTATTATCCGCGCTCTCATCTGCATTGCAGCTTCTGCCCTTCTGTACATCAACCGTTCCTTAAGCTTCTTCTCGATCAACCTCATTGCCTCCAGCAGCTTTCCTTTTCCATCTATGATTCTCCGACTTGGTACCTGATCCGCCAGCAGTCTGCTCTGCATGCCATTATAGACATAGAGGAGGGTCCCGTCGCAGAACCTGGAGAGCTCTCCAAACCTCATGAACCTGCGCTCCTTCTTCTTCCGAGTCAAGTAAAGGACTCCATGCTCAGGTATCCTGGTTGGCATGTACGGAATGTAGGCATCGATACCAGGAACGAGCAGGTTTGGTCTAAGCAGGTTGACCTTCGGCTGGCGGCTTTCTATGGCAAGCTGGTAGTCCGTCACTCTCGCGAGAGAGATTGCATGACGGACATATTTCTTCAGTATCTCTGTGCCATCTCTGTAGTGCTCTGGTCGGAGGATCGGGCCTTGGAGGTATTTGATGATCGTGAGAAGGTCTTCTAGATGCACCCGATCTAGATCAGCTTCCGTGAAAGTCCAGTTCTGCAGTTCACCTCGAGGGACACCGGTGCCGTACATGCGGACATCATACTCAAGGAATAACTGATGGCCATGTCTGTAGGGGCGCATAGCAGTTACCTTGGTAAAGCGACGTCTGATCCTCTGGCGCCCATGAGTGGCCCAGTTGCACATCCGCTGATGTACGTACGCTGTCCTTCGTCTCTTGGTCTTGATGTGAGAGATCCCGAAGTAGACTTTTCGGGACCAGGCATGCAGTTTCTCTTGTTGATAGATACGGGTGAACGTTTCTTCTAGAAAGGGCCGGAAGATGTTGGTGTGGTTCCAGTTGAGCTGAATAACAGTAGTAGCAGCGGTTTCTGGATCAGTGGAATGAATGGTCCGTGGAGCGTCTGGAGTTGGAAACTTGAGTGCTGAGAGGAGGTTGGCGTAGTCAGGATCCTTGACGAGGTCGTCTCCCTTCTGATAGACCCTTAGGCTCTGTGCAAGCGACCTCAAGATCTTCCGGGCTGCTTCCGGAATTTGGAACTCTGAAGGATCAGTCGGCGCTGCTTCTGGGAGAACGTCATCAATCTGAGCCGTGTCCGTCATCTGGGGAAACTGAACTGACTCCCCTTCCGGAATCCTCTCATATCGCCAACTCCCCATGTCCGGAATGTCTTCTGTATCAGAGTCGACATAGGGAGCTTCGGCGGCATCGAAGTCTGTGGGAGCACTCGAGGGAGCGGCAGAGGAACCTGGAGCTGTCGAACCGGATCCGGAACCAGGTTGGAGGTCGGTGCGAAGCCTTTTTGCAGCTTGCACCTCCCCCTCATGAGGACCTGGTGCGGAATCATCAGCGTCATCATGCCTCCTCTTCGAAGGCTGAGCCTGGGACCGACACACGGCCTCCAGTTCTCTAATCCTTTGCTGTAGCAGCTCGATCTGGGCCTGTTGCTCTCTGACCTGGGTAGACAGGCGGTCATTCTGAGTGGTGTAGGAGGTGACCATCATCAAGTGTTCCACCTCAGTGACGTAGCCTGGGATCGGAGGAAGGTCGCCCGAAGTCGGAGGAGCGAGCCTGAGGACGTCTTCTGATGTCCTGGGAGTGGGAGCTTCAGTAGACGGGGCAGCCTCAGAGTGTTTGCCCTTGATCTTCCTTTTGAGCTCGTAGAGCTCCGCATCCCGGTCTTCTTGAAGCTTGCGCGACGCCTCAAGATCGGCTAGTCTCTTCCTCTCCGTCTCGGCCAAGGCCTTCTCAAGTGCCTCGACCCGCGCATCACGAGCCTGATTGGCTTGCTCCACAGCTAATAACCTGCTTTGGACGACTTTAAGGATGTCGTCCGAATCCGTCGGACCTATAAGTCCCGTTGGTGCAGGGGCGGTTTTAGGGATTCCGCCCGAATCCGTCAGGCTCAAAAGCCCCGGTGTTGCGTGAGCGTCTTTATAGACTTTGCTCGAGTCTGTCGGACCCGGTCCCGGAAGAGCTAAACCCGGTGCCACTTGGGCTCCAGTTGACGAGAAGAGTCCTAAAGAGGTACTCTCTCGGCCCGATGTCACCGCTGGTATAATGCTGACGGTGTCGGGGCTTCCGGTGGATCCTCGAAGGGCGTCCGTTGACGCACCAACTCTCCCCGTTCCGGCCTCGCCACTCGGGCGGGCAGATAATGCATCTAACAGTGTCCTATCCAAATGAACGACCCTAAAGGTCTCAGTAACGGGCTCTAGGACAACTGGTGCTCTGAAAGACGTCGAGAGGTGGGGCAGAGCCTCTCTCAATTCAACACCGGCAGACTCCGATTGAGTGGCCGGTGGAAGTTGAGCTAATTCCCCGTGTGAATGTGAAATGACCATCTGTTGAGAGATGGCCGAGTGGCTGGTTTGGGCGTGCAATTGCGTTGGTTGGCTGCCAACGACTTGACCTGACGTCAACGAGTGACCGGTCTGTATGAGGGTTGCCTCTGTGGGGGTTGGACTCTGGGTTGTAGGGATATCCAATTCTAACCTGTGCGGCTCTACTTCTACATCCGCCTCCTCTAATTGAGCCCAAGGCTCGCTCAACTGGACCTCTACGTCTTCGGTCTCTTTTTCTCTGCTCTCTCTCCTTTTCTCCCCTCTCTCTCTCTTCTTCTTCGCTGTCTTCTCGTCCCCAGCCGGTAGCAACCTCGGCCTCACCTTCTTCCTCCTGACCGACAGTTCGGTCATCCGACGCCAGATCCGCAATAAGAGTGGGATCACCTGAAATCCGGTCGTCGTTGAATGAGGAGGTGGCTTCATCCAAATCTATCACTTGGGCCTTCCCGCCCTTTGGTGGATCTGATAGTTGAAACTCGGAGTCGGATCCGTAGTCAACTTGTTCTGACTCTGTTGCCTCGTTATCGGGCTCACGACGGTTCGTAGGAGTGTGCTCGAAAGACTCGTGACCGTCGGAGTCATCGCCAGATGGTTCGCCTGAGGGTTCGCCTCCCTGAGAAGTGACGGCCGCCGAGTGAGGTGGTGGAGGAACGTGTGCTTGTTCTTGTGGGGAAGCTTCCACGTCCTCCCCAGTAGGTTGTTGCGGCGGCGTCGGCGATCGGCGCTCTTCCGATGACGAGTGGATCGGAGACTGCTGAAGGGTGCCCATGTACTGCTTCACCCTGAAATGACTCGTGTACTCGCGTTCGCGGATGACATCAGTAGATTCCTCCACAACAGTAGGAGTGCGAGCACGAGTGGCACGGTTCTGAATCATGGTCTGGTATGCACCGGCTCTAGAAGTGTGCGGAGTGGCAGACGTACCGACAATTCTACCCGCTCCTCCCCTAACGTCAACTCTCATCACTCCCGAGCCAGAAGCTCCCCCACTGGAGCTCTGGCCCGCCGTACCAGAGGCACGACTTCTAGTTAGGACGGGTTGCACGTCTTGGGCAGGGCTCCCCGGCTCTGAGGAGTCCGTAGACGTGTCTTCTAAACCTATGGATATACGGTACATCCTAACACTCATTGACCTACGGTCTGCCATGTTCAGCACGTTTGCCGGTATGTGCATCTCTACCTGACCAGACTTCAGATTCTTCTTGTTGGCTCGACCGATCTGCTGGCTTTCAAAGCGGAGATGGTTTGATCTGCGTCGGACAGCACGGTTCTGGTTCATGTGATCTCGAATGACCAGACTGAAGAAGCGCATCCAAGGGATGGATGTGTGTTTTGTGCGTCCTGGCCCAGCTCTGACATCACCGATGATGTCTGCCCAAATTTGTTGAGCAAAGTCGATCCGCCTCCCGTAGGCGACCGCATGGAAAATGTGCCAGAACTGGGTGGATGCCTTGTCCACGCCGTGTGTCTTGGAAGAGATCGTGCGGTTGAGTATGTTGAAGAAAGAGTACCAGATTGGGGGCAGCATTCCCTGTGAGATCTGGGAGATTCCTCTCGGCCTGTTGTTCTCGGTGTAGTGGACTCCGACAGCGAGCACTTCGCTGAAGAGCTCAGGTCCAGACACGAGAGGGTCAAACGGGGCCTCCGGAGTTGCAGCTGGCAGACGAAGGATTCTGCGAAGATCCTCCATAGTGAAGACCAGATCAGTCTGGTCCACTCGGCCGATGATGGTTGGCACTCCGTCCCGGTTCTCGACACGGGAAGTGTTCCAGAACTGCTGCAGATATATCATTGGGATGTCAGCAGTGGCTTGCATCGCGTATGCAAGGGGATGTGCTCGGAGAATCTCGAGAACAACGTCATCTTGGACGGTGAAGTTCGCCAAGTCAACGAACTGGTTGTTCTGGTGGATCTCGACGATGTCTGCCGGGTTGATCAGTGCGAGATCAGCAGCATTGGCGACGGGTGAAGTAGGAGCAATTGGTTGTTGATCAGCCATTTCTGCAATATATTAAGTGTTAGAAATAATACGACGTGAAAAGACTATACCCTCGACTAAGCGCGAGTCGGAAAAACTCGAAAACCCAATAATGAGTATTTCGTATTTTCCGAGTCGGAAAACGAGCAAACTACACGAGGGGAGTTTTCCGATTCGGAAAAGGGTGTTTTCCGATTCGAAAACTCAACACTTAGAAGATAACACAAGATTAAAAGAGACAAGTTTTCCGATTCGGAAAAGGGTGTTTTCCGAATCGGGAAACTCCTATACTTAGAAAATTTGAGAGAAAAAAACTTGTAGGTTTTCCGAGTCGGAAAACATGGTTTTCCGATTCGGAAAATGTCTCGACACTTAGAAAAATTTTGGCAAGACTTGGTCTCTCGATCGAGTCGGAAAACCTTGGAAACCCATAAGGGTAGTTCCACGTTTTCCGAGTCGGAAAAGATGCATTTGAAAACCGAGACCAAGTCCGATTCGGAAAACATAGTTTTCCGAATCGGAAAACATACATAAAGGATCATCGTTCTCCGATGCGGAAAACTTGAACATTCAAGTTTTCCGATTCGGAAAACTTGAATGTTCAAGTTTTCCGAGTCGGAAAACGGTGACTGTTCGAGTTTCCAACTTAAAAACCGCTCAAAAACCGTCGATCTAAGGCCCTAAACTATCAACATGCATCCTAAATCAGTTCATAACAAGATTATAAGCAACAATGGATCGTTTTATCGTCCCGAAATCCCATTCCAAGAAGTTTGGGTTTCGGGTAAGTTTTAAAACTTTTAGGCTTCGATCCAGGCCTTAAAACAGATGATTTAGATGTTAAAACTATATAAGGGTTGATCGTTTACTTACCAGGAATCCGAATATGCAAAAAGATCGACGATCGGAGCACAAACGAGCAAAAACCGAAATCGAGCGCGAAGTGGGTTCGGGTGAAAATTCAGAGAGAAAAGATGAAAATTTTGAATTTTGTGAAAAGTAACTCTTGAAAACCGGTATTTATATTTTTACCGAATTACACTGTGTTTGGGTCAAAAACACTGTGTTTGGCTCTCCTTTTGGCTCTCTTAACCCGACTTTCACCATTTGGCAAAAACCACCCCTGGACTTCAAGTTTGATGAAACATACAAACAAGTCCCTGAACTTGTATTTTCAGAAAATTTCAAAACAGACCCTGGACTACAAGTTTCACAAAATTTGTAAAACGAGTCCCTGAACTTTTAAGAAACAGAAAGTGGCAAAGTTAGTCCCCGAACTTGTAAGTTCAAGACATGTACTCTACCGCCCCCTGAACTTTCAAGTTCACAAAAAGTTACAAGTTCAGCCCTCGACTCCCGAGAAGAGAGACTTACCTGGTGCGTCTCACTGGGTTTAGAGCGAGTCCTGATCTGAAGTAACCAGAAGTCGTAGTGAGGATCCACACCTACAAAATAGAGCACAATGTGGTATCCAAGATGTTGTGGATCCGAGAACGTTAGTGAGCACACCAAACAGTAAATACAGGACTTAGGACTCCCCCTCGATTCATGCAACATCTATAGAGTTCCTACAGACTCCCCCTACACACATGCATATAAAATAAGAACTCCCGACTCCCCCTAGACCTCAGGCGGGGAGGTCTAGCATTCCTAACTTGCTTAGGAGGAAAAAGTGACGCTTCTCGTCAAACGGCTTGGTGAACAAATCAGCAAGCTGATAGTCACTCTCAACAAAGTATAGTTCAATATTACCTTTCTCGACGTGATCTTTGATGAAATGATATCGAATGTCGATATGCTTCGTCCGAGAATGTTGAACCGGATTTGCCGTGATCTGTATTGCACTTTTGGAGTCGCAGTAGATGGGAATTCGATGCATGGTGTATCCAAAGTCAGTTAGTTGGGTTTTCATCCACAGAACTTGCGAACAGCAGCAGGCGGCGGCTACATATTCTGCCTCCGCGGTGGATAAGGAGACGCAAGTCTGCTTCCGGGATGACCAACTGACCAACTTGTCCCCGAGAAATTGACAGGCACCAGAAGTGCTTTTCCTGTTTAGCTTACAACCTGCATGGTCTGAGTCTGTATATGCAATTAGTTCAAAGCCAGAATCCTTTGGGTACCAAAGGCCAAAATCCGGTGTGCCCTTCAGATACCTAAGGATTCTCTTGACTGCAGACAGATGTGAATCCCGTGGGTCACACTGAAAACGAGCGCAGACACCCGTGGAAAAGACGATATCTGGTCTACTAGACGTGAGATATAAAAGGGAACCAATGATTGCCCGATATGTTTTCTGGTCAACCGGTTTACCAGAAGTATCTGCAGAGAGTTGAAAATTTCTGGGCATTGGTGTGGCCGCAGAGTTTGAACCACTGAAATCAAATCGTTTTAAAAGGTCTTGAACATATTTGGCTTGATTTATAAAAATGCCATCAGGGCGTTGTCGAACTTGAAGTCCTAAAAAGAACGTCAACTCGCCCATCATGCTCATTTTGAATTGGGATTTCATGGTGTTCTCAAACTCTTGGCACATCTCAGGCTTTGTAGACGCAAAGATAATGTCATCCACGTATATCTGAACGATAATTAAATCTTTACCTGACCTCTTGAGAAACAGAGTGGGATCGATAGTACCTTTCTTGTAGCCAACTCCGAGTAAGTAGTCAGTGAGAGTTTCGTACCATGCCCTCGGAGCTTGCTTTAGACCGTAAAGCGCCTTGTCCAAAATGTAGACGTGATTCGGGAATCGAGAATCGACGAACCCTTCCGGTTGCTCAACGTACACTTCTTCTTGAAGGACTCCATTCAGGAAAGCACATTTGACGTCCATCTGATAGACCGTCATGTTTTTGTGTGCAGCATACGCGAGGAAGATTCGGATCGCTTCGATTCGGGCTACTGGCGCGTACGTCTCATCATAGTCGATACCCTCTTGTTGGCGATAACCCTTGGCGACCAGGCGAGCTTTGTTCCGGATGATGAGATTATTCTCGTCGGTTTTGTTCCGGAGTATCCACTTGAGGCCAATGATTGTCTTTCCCCATGGTCGTTCTACCAAGCGCCAAACCTTGTTTCTCTCGAATTCGGCCAGCTCATCTTGCATGGCGATCACCCAGTCGGGATCGGTGAGAGCTTGCCAAACATCCGATGGTTCGAAATCGCTCAAGAATCCACCGAATAGGATCAGATTTTCAGTGTGCTTTGCAGATCGAGTGTTTACAGGTTGCGAGGGACTCCCGATGATCTGGGAGGGGGGATGATCTTTTGTCCACCTGCGAGTGTGAGGGTGAGTGACATAAGCCTGTCGGTTGTTGGTGGCGTCGTTCTCATCTTGCACGGCAAAGACCTCTTCTAGGTTCCCACTTGATGAGCCTTCCGCCTGGTTAATCCTCGGTGCAGCCTCTAACCGGGGCTCTCTGACTACCTGAGCATAAGATCGTTGGGCTGTGCTCGGGGAAGATAGTGGAGCTTCTTCTGGAATTGGAGTAAGAACAGGGTGCGGAGTCTGTTCTTGATCAGGTGCCGGTGAAGCTGCGGATGAAACTTCAGATGGAGGAGCCGCGGACTCAGGTGTCACGGAGTGATTTGAAGTGCTGGAGGAGGGCTCCGTGACGAAGGCATCAGATGTCACTGTGGTTGTGGTCGAACCTGTTGGAGCGGGAACTACGATTGGACTCGTTAGAGTGTGCAGATCGTATTCCGCGAGATCTAAAAAGTCTAAAGCAGAAAAGTTAGAAGACGGATCTGTGCTCGGTGGTGAAGGGAACAGTTCAGGGAAAGATGCAGACACATTACTAGAACTAGCATTCAGATAGGTTTCAGATTCAGAGAAATCAACGTTTGAGCTTTCCAGGATAGTTCGGGTCCGTTTGTTGAAAACCCTGTAAGCCTTAGAGTTGTGTGAGTATCCGATGAATATAGACTCATCAGACTTAGGGTCAAACTTACCCAAATTCTCCCGGTCATTAAGAACATAGCATTTACAACCAAAAACTCTAAAGAAGTCAATGTTTGGCTTACGCTGTTCGACCATCTCGTAAGCGGTTTTACCAGTCCGCTTTACGATCAGAGTCCGGTTTTGCGTGTAGCATGCCGTGGAAACGGCTTCAGCCCAAAACTGTTGAGGAACTCCAGAATGAGCCATCATGGATCTTGCTGCTTCGACCAACGTCCGGTTCTTCCTTTCTACGACCCCATTCTGTTGAGGTGTGCGAACTGCCGAGAAGTTGTGAGTGATCCCCACCTCTTCGAGAAAGGATTGCAGCTTTGCGTTGCGGAACTCAGTACCGTTGTCGCTACGTATTTTCCTCACCCGACGACCCAAGAGAACTTGAGTGCGTTTGATGAAGGCTATGATTCGTTCAGCAGCTTCTGATTTGTCTCGAAGAAATTCAATCCAAGTGAACCTAGAAAATTCATCTACGAGAACCAGCATATACTTCTTTCTGGCAAGACTTTCTATTCTCATAGGTCCACAAAGATCCATGTGTATCATGTCGAGGGGACTTTGGCAAGTCGTATCCATTCTCGGTGGATGAGAGCTTCTGGTCATCTTTCCTTGTTCGCACGCAGGAAAAAGAGTGTCCTTGGAAAGGCGAAGCTCAGGTAGTCCCCTGACTAAACCCTTAGAAACCAGCTTGTTCATATCTTTGAAGTTCTGATGACATAGTCTGCGGTGCCATAACCAACTGTCCCCTTTTGATGCTTTTGTGAGCAGACAGATTGCATTCTTCGGTTTAGCTTCAAACTGGGGGTGTGTTTGAGGGATTGAACGGAAGACGGTTGTGTAGAGATTGCCATTTCGCCTGGCGGAGAGAATAGCGTTGTTGTCTTCATCGTTCACGTCACTTCCGTACTGAAAGGTCTTCACCCAGTATCCGTTATCACAGAACTGGCTGGAGCTAAACATGTTGTACCCCAATCCCTCCACATAACGTACACCCTTTATGATGTACTTTCCATTGGTGATTTTTCCCGACCCTAATATCGGCAACGGCGTTCTATCGGCAGTCTTTATGTATCCCTCAAACTTCTCAACGTAGTCGAAGATGAAGGACCGCTGCCCAGTCATGTGTGTGTGAGCCCCCGAGTCAAAGTACCACACATGACTGATCTGCAAAACAATTAGGTTTGTTTAGGGACCCATTGCCAAATGGGTTCCTTAGGGTCAGAAACAGTTGAGTTGGTCGATGCAGTCTCCTTTTCGGATTTCTCCTTAGGCTCAGGGGACTGCACTGACGAGGAAGGTTTTCCCTTTCCTCTTTTTCTCCCTCTTCTCTTTCGAGATTTGATTTTAGGCACATCAGCATTAAAAGAATTATAAACACCATAGCGCAGAAAATTGTCAAACATAAAGCACATGTCATTACGCAAAGAGTCAAAAGCATGAGTTAAATGTTGATTACGTTTTACAGACATGTTTGAATTAATTCCTACTCTAGGTGGAGCATAGCCAAGACCCGCACGGTTAGGACTACGCTGCTTAGGGAAAGCTTGAAAAGAGTTGGGTCTTCCTCGGTGATCCTTCCTTGGTGGCTTCACTTCCTGTCCACCATCCTTCTTCCTCCCATCTGCATTAAGAGCATGGTGTGAGTTAGATGACGGTTTAATAGGAGAAGAGTTGCCACCCTTTCCAGAAGATGTTTTTGAAAAATTAGGTTTTGTGGAAGAGAAAGGTTGCTTTGGTTTTAACTGAGAGGTCTCACCCACTTCAAAGCTGCTTGAATTAAGGTCAAGACTTTTAATGGGTTTAGCTGAGTTACGAGCATCATTAGACTTTGAATGCTTTTTCTGGAGTCCTTTGGGTGCGTGAGGCTTAACTGACTTCCCCTTGTCAGTACCAACACATTTTTCACCCGTAGGGTTACTGTTCTCAGAAACAGGAGCTCGTGACTCAACAGACTTTTCAGGTTTTACAAAAACAGATTTTGGCTCTTTTGGAATAAAGCCTGAAGGATCATCACCTTCATCTAAGAACACCTTCAGATCGTATTCAACATTAGGATCATGGATAGTCTTTGGTTCAGTTATCCTATGGTGTGAGTTGAGGGGTTCATCATCATCTGACAGTAAGGTGTAATAGTCCTCTGGATCCGTAACAGATTTGGTTTGGGAATCAACTATCGGATGGTTTAGGAGAGGAGTAGTCCTATCATTAACTGAGTCTGAAAGGTTTTCAAAGTACATGACTCTTCTTTTCAAAATGGAATTTGACACACGTTGGTTGGTTAAGGCCACACGATAATTGATCTTTTCATCATGATCAAGTTCTCTTGTAATTTCTGAATGAACATTTAGGAGAACATATCGTGCCTTAAGATCCGCAACCTTGAGTTGAAAATTAGTAAAGGTTGAGGCTGCGGTCTCACATTCTGAAGACATTCTAATTCTCTCGGCATTTGCCTCGATCAAGTCTTTCTTCAAAGTGTGAACCAAGTTGTCTTTTTCAGAAATAAGCACTTTCAGATTCAGTATCTGATGTTGACATGCGTCCAGATCCATGGCTTTTAGTCTAAGTCCAAACACTTCCTTCTCTAGTTCGACTAGTTCGGGACCCTTAGTTGCGGAAACATCCTCTGGTGGGATAACTAAGGTCTCCTCTGAAAAATCCATCGTCCTAGTGTCATAACTAGTGTTTAGGTCTGAGTAGTTGATGGGAGGCATAGCTACCCTAGGGGTCCTAGCTTTGATGCCTTCCCATGTGGACTTAGTGTTTGTTGGATCACTGGCTGGAACAAAGATTGGTTTATTGGGAATAGGGCTAGTGGGTGGACTGCTAGAGGTGCTGTTCGTTGGACTGATGGTCGTGGTTATGGTCTCACCGTTTATAACTTCGGTATATGTGACAGTCTGCCTAACAAATTCCTCGGTCACATGTCCTCCCACTAGGGCAGGTTTGGGTTTGGAGGCGGCCATGTCCTCAAAATTGTATAGATTAGAAGGTGCCTTTTCTAAAACATGGTTTTCAGACAGTCCAAGTCCGGGTCTGGCTTTATAGAAAGGATTTTTGTTGGCATGCTGCGTAAGAATGCTCAGGGTCTGTTCAGATTGTCCTCTTTTAAAGTTGTTGTCTTCAAGCTCTTGAATTTTGGAAAACAGTCTAGTTCTTTCTTCTGAAAGCAACTGGAATTTTATTTGGAGCTCTCCATGGTCACTGTTAAGTTCCTCATGGGTTTTCTGAAGACAACTGAGTTTGTTGGACAAATTGGACTCTCTGACGCTAGACTCAAGAGTCTCACGATTGTACACTATGGTCAAGTCCTCAAGAGAGCTTTTGTATATGGCACTGTCGATTCTAAATTTCGTGACGAGAGATCGTTCCGATTGGAGACATCTCTCAAGTTCACAAATTCTAGATTCTAACATAGTCACATCATCAGTTAAGTCAGGAATAGTGGATACCTCAGAAGCGTCGAGGTCTCGATATGTGCCGGGCCAACAGCTTCAGGTCCTTCGAAGTCTGCCATCAAACACGGACCCCCCACTAGGTGATCTTCCTCGTCTGAGCTTTCTTCCTCACATACCCAGTTTTCTTCATCGACTAGCAGAGCAACTCCCTTCTCTTTCTTCCTCATCAATGCTGCTTTCTTCTCAAAGTATGCAGCATCCTTGTATCTGACAGGACAGTTGTTTGCATAGTGACCCAGCTTGCCACATTTGAAGCAGGATGTAGTGGCACTAGCGATCTTTTGAGGAGCTGGGGTAGGAGCACCATTATTCACTGGAGCTGGAGGAGCATTCAACCTTTGATCACCAATTTCAACTGGACCTTGTTGATGTCCTTCTCTCGGAGCTTGCCTAGAAGAACCACTCTGATGGTTGCCTTCTGGATAGTTTCTGTTCCCGTGATCAGTTTGTCCTTCAAATCCACGGTAGTTCCTTTCTTGTTCTTGTCCATATCCCTGACCACCTTGACCGCCTTCAAATCTTCCATATCTTCCCTCTTCACGTCTTCCATCTTGGCCACCTTCATACCCGCTGCCGTATCCTTGACGATCAATGTATCCTGATTCAGGAGTGTAGTTTCTCTGGTTTTGGCGATAGTTGATATGAGAGACCTGTCCTCTCCAATCTCCCTGATCTCCAGGGCCTCCCTGATAGTCCAGGCAGGTGTTATCTCTGTAGCTTCCCCTCGCTTCCCTATACTGGCCTTGATCACCACGGTATCTTCCTGGATGCTGATTCTGATATCTGTCCCCTTGCTGGTATCCTCCTCTTCCTTGATTCCCAAACTGAACTCGTTCCTGCTGATAGTGTCCACCTCGGCCTTGCCCCATCCTTCCTCCACTGGGGTATCCAGATCCCCTAGGTCTGCTGTATCCACGTTTGGAGTTCAGCTTCTGCATGCTATTAGTGATGAGGGCAAGAGACTCATTCACATGGAAGAGTTCATTATCAGAGATGGAGATGATTAGCGGATCATCTGGATGTTGATAGCTTGGACCATAGTTCGAGTTGAACTCTTGGTAGTTTGAACCATAGTTCCCGTTGAATTCCTGGTTGTAGTTCTCCTGATAGTGCTGAGGTGGTGAGTGGTTGTACTGCTGAGGAGATGAGTTGTTGTACTGCTGATGCTGGAAGGGAGCTGAGTTTGATCCTGCACATGGCACTGCCGCGAGTGCCAGAGGGTCAACAGCATTTTTGAACTTGCCGCCAGTGATGAATTCCTCATGCTGAACCATCATGCTAAAAAGGTCATGTAGACCCATAATCCCCAGATTTCGGCTCAGCTGTAAGTTGATCGCCAGATTTTGCCATGCCGGCGTTAGGTTCTTCAGGAACTTAACATTTACCTCATATTTAGACTTCTCTACCCCGAGTCTTCGTAGGTCATTCACGAAGGCGTTCAGTCGTTGATAAGACTCGCTGAGGGATTCGGTTTCCCTGGCTTTGAAGCCTTCGTAAGCATTTAGGGCACTCTCCTTTTGACTCTCAAGGGCGGTGTCACCTCCCTGCATCTGCTGCTCTATTTCTAACCAAACGTCTCGTGCGTTTGTCAGACTATCCATTCTCGCGTACATATCATTAGGGAGAGCCATAATCAGAAGGGTCAGTGCACGCTTGTCAACGAGGTGCCGGGCTCTTTGTTCTGGATTGAACATCTCAACTGGCTTTTCGACTACGTACGACGGAAGTTCGGGACACGTATCGGTTTTGGGAACAGCGGCAACCGTGACGGTTGGTCGGATTGGGCCTTCACGGATTGACTTCATGAGATTTCCATCGAGCATGTCTAGGAAGTGTATCATCCGGCGCTTCCATTGCTGGTACTCGCCCATCACCAGGACGGGAGGGCGAGTTTCGGAACCAATCCCCAGGATTTCCTTCGACATTTCTAAGAAAGGAATGAGACCTCCTTGAAAGATTCACTTGGCTTGAACACAGAAAAGGTTTTGAAAAAGCTGGTGTTTCGAGCGCCTCGGGACACAGAAAGCTTGGTAAAAGTAAAAGGTTTTGAAAGCAAGCTTAGTGTCGAATTTGAGAAACAAAACGGCAAGAGTTTCGGCTCAAAGAGGCGAAATCCGACTTGGAAACAGATGATTTCCGATTCGGATTTGGCTCAAAGCAACAGGGTGCGGAAAAGCAGCTTTTCCGATTCGGAAAAAAAGCTTTTCCGATTCGGAAAAGTTGGGTGCGGAAAAGGGATTCGGAAAAGAGAAACTTCTCAAGAGCAAGACCCCGAGTCAGGGACTCGTTTTCCGATTCGGAAAACAGAGTTTTCCGATTCGGAAAAGGAGAGTTCTCCGATTCGGAGAATGAGCAATTTCCGACTCGGAAAATTTGAGCTGATATTTCAGCTCTCGTTCTCCGATGCGGAAAACCTGCACAGAAAGCTCCGAAAAATTTCAAGAAACCACTTAAAAACCTCTTAAAAATCAGTGTTTAGACCCCCAAAATGTAGGAAAATGCTTAGAAAACAATGGGGAATCACTTAACACTTAATTTAAGCCCTTTAAAAACACCTTTTGGATTAAAAACCCAAAAGTTTTGAAAAAACTCAAAACTCAAAAACCTTTAGAACTTTTCAAAAATCAAACCAAAAGCCAAGGAATCAACAAGTTTGGCTCTGATACCAATTGTTGTCCCAAAAACAATGAAATGAAGGAAGAAATGGATGGAAATCCTATCAATAAGATGAAATCAATGAAGAACTTGGAATAACTCAACAATGGTGATATATTGCCCAATTTGGTAAAAATATGGAATCCAACAATAAAACCCTAAACATCCTTTTCCTTTTATAGGGAAAGGGAAGTTCAACAAAGTGGCAATAAAGGCCCCCGAGGTTCTAAACCTCAAACAGGGGCTTAACAAAACATAATTGTTTACATAACAAGGAAACTGAACTAGAAAGCAGTTAAAGATAGATGATTCTGACTCTTCTCAACACCTGGGTTCTACAGCTACCGGCGCTGGCAGTCCATAGAAGTTGTATAACCTCACTCCCCGTGAAGTATGTTTCCTAAGCATGAAAAATCGATGATTCATCGGTTGAATCATATAGCCTTTGATAAAGTTTGCTCAAAAGATGTAGAGAAACAATACATGAGCAAAATGATATCTCCAAACACTTATATATATTGAATGCACAAGAAAAACAAAGAATTGTTCGAGAAAACTGTTTCATCAGATGGTATGAGCAAAAAGGAATGGTTCAAAAAGATAGGAAAATATCTATATGAACGATGTATAGACATATCTTCATGAAACAAGGTGTATCGGATTGATCAAACGAACGATTAGACGCAAAATGGAATTTCAAACGAGTGTATTACCATCGAATAATTGGATCGTTTTAGAGACATGGTAATAACTAAACAAGAAGAACATAAACCAGTGTGTATGAATACTTAAACAGTATAAGAAAAGATAATACACAAGTATCAATCTTTGGAAACACACGGTTTAGAAAACATGCGTCAATTCCTCAATATGAAAACATTTAAAATTCACTTCAAAATTCATGAAAAACTTTTGAGAATAGAGAAGTGATTTGAACAATTATGAAAAACTGTTTTCATACTTGAAAGTTGTTCATCTTTCAAACATGTGTTTATGCCAAACTACATATATACATATAAGCTCCCCCTCGAAATGTGAATTACCTACAAAACAGATAATAGAATTTGGTATTCATGTAAACAATGAATCCTCTGTAGTTAGTAGCTCCCCCTCAAAGAAAAAATGTTGTACCGAAACTTGAATGACCTCTTTTTGTTTTATTTATTTATTTACTCCCCCTCAAACAAAGAAACACACTTTATTAAAATGAAAAACAAAACAAATGTAGAAAGAAAATATACATAGAAATAAAGTTTGAAAATACTATTTCAAGTTTTCAGAGTTCGCATACCAAGCTTGGTGATAAGAAAGTTAAACCTCTTTTCATCCAAAGCTTTAGTAAACAAGTCTGCCAACTGAAATTCAGTATTTACAAAATAAAGTTCTATGGTACCTTTCTCTACATGATCTTTAATAAAATGATACCGGATATCGATGTGTTTGGTCTTCGTGTGTTGGACTGGATTGCAAGAAATAGCAATTGTGCTCTTTGAATCACAGTAAATCGGGATCTTATCAAACTTGAAACCATAATCTCGTAACTGGGTACGCATCCAAATAATCTAAGAACAACAGCTTGCAGCAGCTACATATTCAGCTTCGGCCGTTGAAAGTGAAACGCAATTCTGCTTCTTAGATGCCCAGCTAACTAGTTTATCTCCCAAAAACTGTATATGTCCTGTCGTGCTCTTTCTATCTAGCTTGCATCCTCCATGATCCGCATCAGTATAACCTGTCAACTCATATCCTGAACCTTTAGGATACCATAGACCAAGATTAACAGTACCTTTCAGATATCGAAAAATGCGTTTGACTGCTTTAAGATGAGATACTTTAGGCTTTGACTGATAACGAGCACAAAGACATGTCGAAAACATTATATCAGGTCGACTTGCAGTTAAGTACATTAAAGAACCAATCATGCCGCGATAAGTTGTCACATCGACAGCTGTTCCATCAGGATCAGAATCTAGTGCACAACTTGGTGACATCGGTGTTTTCATAATCTTAGCATTTTCCAAATTATATTTCTTTAAAATATCTTTTATGTACTTTGCTTGATTAATGAAAATGCCAGCCGATAATTGTTTAACTTGCAAACCAAGAAAGAAATTTAATTCTCCCATCATCGACATCTCATACCGAGTCATCATGAGTTTAGAAAAAGTGTCACAAAAATGAGGACAAGTAGACCCAAAAATAATGTCATCTACATAAATTTGTACCAACATAATATGCTCGCCTTCACGTTTAATGAACAAAGTGTTGTCGATTTTACCTTTGGAATAGCCAGACTCAACAAGAAACTGAGATAAGGAATCATACCATGCCCGCGGTGCTTGTTTCAAACCATATAATGCCTTATCAAGAATATAGACATGATCAGGATGATCTTGATCAACAAACCCTTCTGGTTGTGAAACATATACCTCCTCTTTCAAAACGCCATTTAGAAATGCTGTATTCACGTCCATTTGATAAACAGTGAAATCTTTGTGTGCCGCGTAGGCTAGAAACATCCTTATAGCCTCAATACGAGCAACCGGAGCAAATGTCTCATTGTAGTCTATTCCTTCTTGTTGTCTGTATCCTTTGGCAACCAACCGTGCCTTGTTTCGAACAACAATGTTATCCTCATCTTTCTTGTTCTTAAAAATCCATTTTGTATCAATGATGGATTTTCCTTCAGGTCGAGGTACGAGTCTCCAGACTTTTAATCTCACAAACTGATTGATCTCCTCTTGCATAGCCATGAACCAATCTGGATCTGCAAGAGCATCAGCAACTTTCAGTGGCTCAAAATTAGCCAAAAATGCAGCAAACAAACATTCATTCGCAGTCGCCGATCGTGTTTGCACTGGAGCATTCGGATCACCAATTATTTGATGAAGTGGATGATCTCGTGTCCACTTAGTTGTATGAGGGAGAGGCCTGTACAATTGAAGATCATAACTAGAATCAGTATATGAACTTATAGGAACCTCCTGCAAGGATTCAAATGAAGGAACAATTTGTAAATCTTCAGAATAATCATCAAATGTGGATTCCATTCGAATTGGAATCGGATCTGATATATCTTCACTTGAACCAATATCTGCCTCTTGAACTTGGGAACTATCAACAATCGGGATAATCTCTGAATTCTCGGGAATCGGAATAATTGAATTCTGAACTTGAGGACTTTCTACACTTGACGTATCTTCCGAGACAGTTGAAGTCGACGGACCAGAAATAGACACTGGTTCCTGAACGTTCACTGTTGTGTCCCTGTGAATATCAGGCGAATTGTTATTAGTTGTTGAACCAGACGATGAGAAACCAAAATATTCATTATAAAAATTTTCAAACAATAAATCCAAGTCAGAAAGATTGTTTGTAGACGTTGAAGCTCCATCCTGTTTCTTTGTTGGAGTATCATGATCTGGATTAACCAAGTTGACCGCTAAAACACCAGTTAAACCGGGTTCTGAACTGTCATGTTCAGAAGCCATTTCAGCATATGGATCAAACTTAACATTCGAACTTTCCATCACCAGCTTTGTTCGCTTGTTATACACACGATATGCAATCGAGTTCTTTGAATAACCAATGAAAATAGCTTCATCTGATTTCGCCTGAAGCTTGTGTCTATCCTCTCTATCATTCAGCACGAAACACCTGCAACCAAATACTCTAAAATGCCCTATGTTAGGTACTTGATTATTAATAAGCTCATATGGTGTTTTACCAAACCTGTTGTTTACAATAGAACGATTCTGAGTATAACATGCCGTATCAACCGCTTCAGCCCACAAAAACATTGGTAACTTTGAATATGCAAGCATCGTTCTAGCTGCTTCTACCAAAGTTCTGTTTCGACGTTCAACAACACCATTTTGTTGTGGTGTACGAACTGCGGCGAAAGTATGTTTAATACCAACCGACTCTAAGTAACCACCAAGTACTTTGTTCTTAAATTCAGTTCCATGATCAGAACGAATTTTCTGAACCTGTGACTGTAAGTTCACTTGAACCTCTTTCAGAACAGAGATGATAATCTCAGGTGCTTCATCCTTAGAGCGTAAGAACTTTACCCATGTATATCTTGAGTAATCATCAACCATAACGAGAACATACTTCTTGCCATTAATGCTCTGAACGCGCATCGGGCCACACAAATCCATGTGTATCAATTGTAACGGCTTTTCCGTTCCATGCTCAAGCTTTGACTTGTGCGAAGCTCGTTTCATCTTCCCTAACTGACAAGCGGAACAAAGATGATCTTGTTGAAATCTCAGATCAGGAATACCAATAGCTAAGTTTCCAATCACCAACTTATTCAAACCTTTGAAATGCAGATGTGACAGTCTCCTATGCCACAAAATACTTTGTTGATTAGAAGCCTTTGACAACAAACAAAGAGTATTCTTAGCTTTAACATCTCTCAAATCAATCTTATACAGATTACGCCTTCTAGTTCCAACAAGTAACTCCTTTCCAGCCTCAGTCTTGACAACACATCGCCTCTTCTTGAAACCAACTTCGAGATCTTTGTCGCAAAACTGACCAATACTAAACAAATTATGTCCTAAACCCTCAACCAACGATACTTTCTTAATCGTAACTTTGTCTTGAATCACATCACCATATCCAACAATCGGAGCATACTGTTCATTACCAAACTGAACTGAACCACAAAACTTTGGTTTGAAATTATGCAAAATCTCCTTACGTCCCGTCATGTGTTTCGAACAACCAGAATCAAGATACCACACATGACGATTCTGCAAAACCAACTAGTTCACTTTAGGTACCCAACGCAATTTGGGTCCTAATGGGTTAGAAGATTTATGTGCAATTGAGATCCAAGGTCTTTTCTTATAGAGATTAGGATTATAATCATGAAAAGCACTATTGTTTACAAAATCATGCAAGCCACAATTTGAACAACAAAATTTATCACGACGCAGATCAACAAATTGCTTTATTGAAAAATTTCGTGGAAAGAATACACGATTATTGTATGAAAAAGCAACATTGTTTCGTACATCATGACTAACTTTGGTATTACTACTACTAGATGTAGGGCTACATGAATTTGTGAACTCCTTCCTCCTCCAAACTTGTTTTACTTGTCTTCTTTGAAAATTATCTGAAAAATCAGACGCACTCGAATTAGTAAAGGAAGAATAATAACCATTCTGTCGTTGAACATTCACTTTCTGTCTTGAATTCTGTGAATACTGAACGAATTTATCTTTTGGTTTATTAGTATCCTCAGAAAAATTCCTTTGAGTGGGCTTTGAACTAGATGAAGAAGATTGACCTTCATGTAATTTCGGTTTATCATTTGAAACATGCTTTGCTTTTTCTTTTTCAGACTGACTCGATGAATCAAACTTTTTATTTGCATTCACCATAGAAGTCATTGCTTTTGTTGAGAATTCAGCTAACTGACGTGTAAGTCTTTTTATCTCACATTGAAAGAACTCCTTCTGTTTTTCACAATCTGTTTCCACAACAGGTTCTTTCTGATGTGCAACAATCATTTGTTCTAAAGCTTTCTTTTCACTTTTGAAAACTTGTTCTTTCCTTTTGAATTGATTCCTTTCATCAGATATCTGATTTTGTAAGGCAACAATCTGGTTTCGAAGTTCTAAAGATTTCTCTTCAAAAGATTTACTCCCTGATTCAAATTGTTGTCTCTCGAAATCCATCTTAATTGCTAAATCAGACATCTTGGAGGAAAGATCAAGAATGTTTTCTTCTAAAACTTTTCTTTCTTTCTCAAACTTGTTTCTTTCAATAATAAGAAGTTGCTCAAAATCTGAAATTTGATTTGAAAGTTGAGCATTTCTTAACTCAAGTGACTTTAGTTTAGAAACAGCTTCAGACTCAACAAACTTTTTAGCTGAACACACACAACATATAGAATTCACAATGGTAGAGAGTTGAAGTGCATTCTCAGATTTTACACTATCTTCTGAATTAGTTGAAGCAAAAACAAATGACGTATCAGAAGTATTTGAACTCTTATGAACAAAGGAACTTGAATTTGAAAATTTCTGCAATTCTCCTTTTAATTTGAAAACTTGTTTTTGAAGATCAGAAATTTTACAAAGCATTTGATCTTTTTCAGAAGAATTCATTCTTCTTTCATCCTCAAGATCTTTAAGAGTCTTATAGTACCGAAATTCGTAAAATTTACTGTTATCAACCGGAGAATCATCAGATTTGAACTGTTTACATTCCTCTTCTGAATAACTTCTGATATAATCATCAGATAATGAAATTTCCCTTTTACTATAACTGTCATTCAGACGTGCATAGTTGAAAGGAATTTGAACATTATCTTTTTGCTTTCTACGTTTATCATGTTCAGCTTCAACTTCCTCAGATGATCTTGTAAAACGCATTCTATACTTCTTGTCCAGATTAAAATAGATAGTATCATAAAGTGTAGGAACAAATCTGATTGCACGTTTCAAGTAATGTGGATTTTCAAATCCCAAACCTTCTCTAACATTATAAGCTTTGAACTCTTTTGGTTTATTTAGAAAAATTGTTTGATCAGTCTGTCCTCTTTTTAAAAGCATGGTTTCAACCTTTTTAATATGCCCAAGTAAAACTTCTTTTTCTTCAGAAAGTGCAGAAAGTTTTGTTTGAATGTCATTATACTCCTTTTCCTTAACAGAAAGTTTATCTGAAATTTCAGACAATTTAGCTTTTTGCTTATTATCAGAAATGACAGATTGTTCCAAGAACTTTTCATTTTCTTTCATCAAATATTGCACAAGATGTTCATTCTGAGCATTCTTGTCGGAAAGCTCAACTATTAAAACATCATTCTGTTTAGAACGAGCTTCCCATTTATCTGTGAGCAATATTTGATCCTTTAACTTCTTCTTAAGATTTGCCATGTTATCATTTAAAGACTTGATATAAGATTCAAACTCGACATAAGGATTAAGACGTACCTCAGATTCATCCTCAGAAGAATGGTCGTCTGGATTTGCCATCAAGCAAAGTTGTTTTCTAGCTGAAGAATCTTCATCCTCTGAATCTGAGCCTATCACCACATCCTCGGTCTCATCATCACCTTCAGAACCATCAGACACATTGATAACCTCTATCGCTTCATCATAGGAACTAACTGAATCATCCATTATGCCCACTGAATCATCAGAAGAATCAACAAACCAATCATCAAGAGAATCAGCAAGAGAATCATCCGAGTCATGAGGATTACAACGCCTCAAAGAAAAATCAGTCTTTCGTCCACTCTTAGGAACCATCTTTGACATAAAAGCTTTAACCATCATGCAAACGGCATCATCAGATTCATCATCAGTGGCATTTAACCAATGATCTTCTTCAGCAAGTAAAGCTTTTCCAGATTCCTTCTTCTTTGCCAAAGAAGCTTTATGACTGTAGTACGAATAATCTTTGACTCCAGCATTCGGACACTCTCTCGCAAAAAGACCTGGCTTTCCACATTTAAAGCACTTTTGAACTTCATCAATCTTTTTCTCATCTTGCTCGTCGATTCGCTTCTCTCCAAACTTTTTCTTCTCCTCATACTTGCCTTTTTCATAATATCTTCCTAAATCAGTCTTCTTGTCACTCCTCTTGTCTTCATGTCTACCTCTGTACTCAGACTTTCGAGAGGTAGATGAATAACGTTGCTTGTTGGAAGACGGTTGTCTATAGAATCTCCTTTGAAAAGCTTTCGTCATCATAGCCATCGCTTGTTTAAATTCAGCAACATCAACATCTGAATCACTACTTGCTTCCGGAGTGTCAGAAGAATCACTTCTTGCTCTTGACCTGTGAACGACTTGTTTCCCTCTTTTATCAGCCATTAAAGCTAAAGTATCTGCCTTTTCCTTCTCAGATTTTATCTTCTCATCCAACGCATCTTGAACATCATCCTGACTCTGTTTCAAGATCTCATACACGACATGAATATCTATATCAACTAAAGACTTGTTCTGAAAGACAGAGTTGGAATAAATCTTCCAGACAGGCTGAAGATTAGTGAGAAACTTGACATTGTTCTCAATCTTCGTCTTAGTGATGCCATTCTTCCGTAACTCATTCAGCAAATTGCAGAACCTTTCATAGGTTTCATCTAACTTCTCATCGTCTCTTGCCTTGAATTGCTCGTATCGTTTGATAATGTTCGTTACTTTCATCTGAGTACCAACACTTGTACCAAGCATCTGCTTCTCAATCTGATCCCACATTTCTTTGCCAGTGGAATTGTGACTGTCAATAGTAAAATAGATGTCATTCGGAAGACCCAATAACATGAACGATTTAGCCAACTTATCCGCTTTATGTCTATTCTTCTCTTCAACAGTCATATCTTCAAACATTTTGAGAACAGTGTGAGCGGCAACTGGAGGATCAGAATCAGGTTGTGCCGGTTTTTCTTCAGTAAACACTTTCGGACCTTCTTTTAGCGATAACCGAATGTACTCTCCCAAATCTTGTCGGTCAATGAAATCCAAAAATCGATCTCTCCACATATTGTAATCGCCTCTGAAAAGAACTGGTGGCTTGGTATCGGAACCAATTGCTAACGCTTCTCTTGTCGTCATGGTGAATCGAACGAATCTTTTGATCAGTAGATGATTAAATCTGAAATTGTTGAAAAAATGCACCGAACAATACTCCTTGAAAAACCTGAAGTAAATTCAAATACTCTGAAACACTAAAACAACTGATAGTTAGTAACGCATAGTATATTCAGAAAATTTAAAACTTGTAAAGTCAACAAATTTGCACTGTAAAAAAAATCACAAGAACTCAAGACTTAGCAAAAATAAAATGAAAACAATAACACCAAAATAAAACTTCACACAAAACCATAAAATGACTCAAGAAGTTCAAAGACTAAAAAAAATATTATGGCTTGAAATATAAAAGTCAAACTTCACTCAAATAAGAAAATGGCTCGAGACATGTTGAAAACACTCAAAAATAGCACTAGACTCGAGATAGTTTGAAAAATACTCAAAAAATAACACTTGGCTCGAGATATCTTGAAAAAGACTCAAAAACTAACATTTGGCTCGAGATATTATGAAAAATACTCAAAAACTAACACTTGGCTCGAGATATTATGAAAAATGGCTCGAAATACGATTTGTACGTGTGAAAATACACTCGAAATACACACAAACGCCTAAACACTCAAGATAAACGCGCCTATACACTCGAGATACCCCTCACGCGCTCGAAACAAGACCTGACGCGCTCGAGATACTATTTCACGCGCTTGAAATGACACCCAACGCGCTGTCACTCGCCAAAAAAAAAAAAAAACGGGACTCGAGATGCTTCACGCGCCTCGAAATGCTCCTCACGTGCCTGACGGACGTCTTTCAAGAGGCTGACGATTCACGCGGCTCGAGATGACAGCCGTCTGACGTGCTTGTCTCCCACGCGCCTGACACGCGGCTCGAGATAATAAAACACGCTTTTCTTAGACTTACTTTTCGAGTTGACCAGCTTTTGACCATGAGTGCTCACGCGCCCCACGAGATGCCTTTCACGCTCTGACTCGAGATGTAGACTTCTGTTTCACGCGGCTCGAGATGGTGATATCTCCCACGCGCCGACATGACTGATTTATGTTGACTACACGCGTCAAACAACTCACACGCTGACTCGAGATACAGCTGACGTACGCGTCTCGAGTGACGCGTTTTCTTCACGCGTTTTTCTTAGACCTGACGCTCGAGACAGACTTCTGACGCACTTTTCCTTTTAGACCTGCACTCGTCCTTTTTCTTACACGTTTTCTTGCACACTCGAGATAACAGCTATTGTTTCCTTAAGCGCTCGAGTTGAACACACACTTACCAACAAGGGCTGACCTCGAGTTGACCAATGATTTGACCACTATTTCTCCTCAATAAAGCTGATATTGACATAAAGGACTCGAGATAAAGACAAAAGCGCTCGAGATATTACTCGAAAAACTCAAATAAGACTCGAATTACTCAAAACCTGCTCGAAATAGCAAAATAAGACTCGAATTGACCAAAACTAGACTCGAGACATAAGAACATCTTCTTCAAACCTCCATTGAAGGACCTCCATTGATGAACTTCGAACAAAAACTCGAAAAACCTTCATTTTAGGCTCAAAATTCATCAAATCTTCACAATTAAACGCTAAAAACTCAAATCTAACAACAAAATAACATCAAACTACATCCAAATCTTCAAGATCTTCAAGCTCCAAATCAAAATTTCACCATTTTTTGCTCCAAGCTTCAAAAATCCATGAAATTACCTTCAAATCTTCAACAATTTCACTGATCTCCTGCTCTGATACCACTTGATAGATCTGAATATCAATCCACCATGATTAAGAAGCTTCAATTTCAATCACAAATCTCACTTTTATTGATATGAACAATATGAACAAGATACAAACTCACAACTTTCTCTCTCCTCTATCAAACTCTAGATCTGACAATTACGTAACTCTCAAATCTCTCATTCTAATTGTTACAACTAACACAAAAGCTTTTATACCCCTAAGGTATTTACACTTAGCTCCCCTCAACTTTACAACTAATACAAAACATAAACCAAACTTGAATACAACTATATTTTTAACCCTAACAAATAATAATTATTATAATATACTTTTGTATGCATATTATAATCAATAACAATTACTAATTAACTTATTCAACAAAAAATATTTAAACAAAAATTTTTTGAAATAAAAACGTCAAATACTTAATTAATATATTATAAAAAATAGATTAGTTTAAAGAATATAAATTAAAAACATAATTAACTATATAAATTTACGTTGTACATATATATATTTATATATGTTAAAATATAATTATATATATAACAATTAATAAATGAATTAGTATTATAAAACGAATAAATAGAAATAATGGTGATGGGCCTTTTTGTAATGATTTATTGAAATTGAAAAAAGAATATAATATTATAATGTACTGTAGCTTATGAATAGTGCTTCAACATTTGCTAAATGTTAGGAGTTTTAATGTGCTAAAGAGGCAAAAGAAAAGATATAAATAAAAAAAAATTGAATTAGTGAGATATTTAAGGAGGAATAAGTATGTGTGAGATAATTTACTGATAATGTAAATTACGTCTAGATACATATTTAAGCAAAAAATACTGAAATCGACTCATAAAAGGATGACACGTGACAAATATGTACTATTAAAATATAATATAGAAAAAAATAGTAAATGAAACTTAAAATAATATTTAAAATTTTATATATCATAAGAAAAAAAATAATAATAATAATAAACTACTGTAGCTTATGACAGGAGCCAATATTTGGTAAATGTATGGCTTTTAATGTATATAAATCTTTCATGTGGTTAAAATCTAAATATTTGATTTTTAAATTGTGAGTAAAGAATTGTTAAAGACAGTTTAATCGGTTTTAGGTTTCCAGTTTTTATACATAAGTTCATATGCACTTGTGTATATTAGTTGTTTTTCGGATATGCATGTGTGTATATTACAATTTACAAATTTATTTATATGCACAAGTGTGTATGATTCATATATGTATATATAGTGTGTGTGTGTGTGTGTGCAAGTATTGTATATATTTTTAATAGAAAAAGACAAAAGAATAGGTAAAAAGGCTAAAATGACCGTCGACTTGACAGGGTTAAGGAACAAATTAGTTAGAGGAATCCTAGCCGAGACAAATTGGATACCACAATGACTAAATAAAAAAAACATACCATAGGAACCACAATAAAAAAATATCAAAATACATAGTCCGAATCTATATCCACTCTATATAATTAATATTAACCAGGGATATGATTGGAAAAATGTCAAAAAAACCTCTCATAAACTACTTCAATAAGCTCTTCAACAAAATAAATTATAAACTAACTGATAAAACTAGCGTATACATATTCAAATGATCACTTAAAAAATAATTTAACTTATAAGCTAACTTATGTTTGATAAACAATGCTTAACTGCATGCTTATATATAGGTAAATACACATTAGGTGGATTAATACTTATTTTCTTAGTTTTCCATACATGACTTAACTAAGATATTAAAAAGTTGCATAAAGCAACACCAAATTAATATACATACGTAACACGCATATTAAAGTTAGAAATAAGTTAAAACTAAAAATAAGTTATAATTGATGCTTGTGAGAAACAAGTATTAAACATGAGTGCCTGCTTGCAACATATACGAGTGTGGGATTAACCTACCTCTATTTTTAATTGCTTCGTTATTGTTCTTTTTTATTTTCAAATTTTTAGCTTGTTATTTGAAAGAAAGATATTAAACTATTTTGTTTTAGCTAGCTTACTTTTCGTTTATCCAATAAAAAGAGGTCACTCCAAAAAGCGTTTTAAAGTTGTGGACACCAAGATTGTAAAGATTCTTCCCATAAACCGATAGAGTTGACCGTTGTTACCTAATAAATTGACATTTTGTTGAAAAATTAATTATATTTAACAAAAATTATTATTAATTAGATGAGATTATAAAATAAAGAAAATTGATGGATTATTTTTTTGTCAAATATAATATTAGGTAATATAAATTAAGCAATGATACAAATCAGATGGTAAAAATTTTATTTTATAGAGTAAACTATAGATTTGGTTTCTTTACTTCATTTATTACCAAGGTTTTAAATGGCGTGAGGCGTGGCGTGACGGCGAGGTCAAGCCTCAAGCCTTACGAGTTATGGCGAGGCCATGGCGTTTTCCAAGGCGTGGTTTAAGGCGGCAAATATATATACAATATATAGATTTCTTAAGTATTTAAATTCATATAACATGATAAACAAAAGAATTTCTTAATTTTAATCAATACTAGTGGGAAAATTTTAATTTATAGTAATGAAAAATTCTAATCGAATTTTGTAATACATTAAAAAGAAATTTCGAAAAAAAAAAGGTACCGGCATAACGCGCCATGGCGAGCCATAACGAGCTCGACACCTTACCTCGACGCCAAGGGGGTTAACTTGGCGGCAAGGCCACGCCAAGGCGCGTTTTTTAGAACCTTGTTTATTACATAATAATTCTTTACGTCTGTATTTTTTCATGGATTTAGTCCTTTATGCTAACGACCATTCATTTATTCCATTAAATGAAGGGGTGAAATGGTCAATTTGTTATTTTACTCAATATCAGTTTTTTTATTTTCTTTTATCATCTTCAATAAAAAATATAAACGTAAGGAACAATATTCATCTTCTTTTTATAAACCTTACAACATAAATCATCCTTCTAACTTAAAATCAAAAACTTATTCTAAGTTCAAACAATATGATATAATTCAAATGAAAAAACAAAACAAAAAGTAGACCAAATCCAAATTTAAATCCAAAATAAGTTAACATAAAAAGTAGAAGTAAAATTACTTTTGTGCTAATACTATACATTGCATCTCTAGCACCTCCATAAGACCCATAAACCATCGAACCTTCTATCTGTAACGACTCAAAATCCCAAACAGATAATAATACAAGTCAAGTGATCTAATGCAACGGAAATTGCATAAATATTAAAGTACGACAATTAAACCTGCGACATAAGTTCAAATTGACAAAATCTAAGGTAGTTCATGTTAGTGGAACAACCCTCCACAGCTGAGATAATTAAGTTTAATTCTAACGATTACGATGCTAATGCTAAATACCAACCTCGCTTCTAGCCTTAGACTTTCTCTTTTCCTTTCGACGATCCGCCTCTACGGATTTCCCCTTAAAAGTTTAAAAGGGTTTTGAAAGTGAGGGTTATACCATAAGGTCTAGTGAATTTCCTTAAAAAAACATTTTGAAACACAGTCGGCTCGCTAGCCCAATTATAAAACATTTTAGAACACACCGGTGGTGCATCTTGGACATAGACATAGGCCCATCCGGTCACCCACAACATTAGATCGGGGCCCATCCGGTCACCCCTATCAGGAAGCACAAAACAGATTCAGGCTTTGTATTTACACTCTCACTCCCAGGGAACACACACAGTTCCTTGGTACACTATGTCCACTTTACGGTCCACCAAAATCAATCAACAAGGAATTCAGTTATATGCATGCTCATAAATGCAGATAATCAACAGTTATCAATGATCAATTTTGCAAAAAATTTACAGTAAACAATTTCAATTCATAACGGTTTGGCAAGGAACTCACTTGAGCCTAGCTTCCAAAATCAATTCACCACACGTTGTATATCCGAAACTATCTATAACATCAATAGACTATACTTAGGTAACGATTAAATCCTTAACATTGGTCTCCTCTAGGCAGACTTATCGAGATTTGCCCAAAGTCCGACTCTGGATTTGCCCAAAATCCGCCTCGGGATTTGTCCCAAGTCTGACTCGAATTCTACCACTAATCCGACTCGAATTCTTCATATAATCTGACTCGGATTTTCCACATTATCCGACTCGGGGTTCCAGAGTTCGAGGTGGACGAAATTTGGTTCCCCGAGTCGGGATTTCACACTTTTGTAGCCATAGCAATTCAAAAACTCACATTTATACTCAAAAACCAATTTCTATTAAGTGTATCAAATCCTATCAAGGGCAACACTATAAAAAAAATCGATTAAGATCTTACCTAAAGAAGATCTAATGATGGTGATGCCTCTTCTCTCTCTGCCATCCGATTCCCAAAACACGCGTAGTGCACTATCTCAATCTTTTCCCAAAATGGTAAAACTTACCCTAATTGCCATATATACCATGGGCTTAGGCCCATGGCTTCCTTAATTTTTACCTAAAATGGCCAAAGCCCAAGCAATTAAAACAATTATCTTAAAAGTCACATTCGGTCCTTACTCGCAATAGACTTTTCAAAATAGATCCCTGGTCGATTAATAAAATTTAAATTTTACTGTGCTCCTAAAATCACGGTTATTACACCATCGAACCTAGAAACTGTCAAATAGTCTATCGAACCCAGAAATCGTCGGCACCACCTCCATCCTCCCCTGGTTAGTTTCTTGCATCTTCCCTAATCCCTCGTCATTTTCTGCATCTCTCCCTCGTCTGTTTTTGCATCTTGGTGATTTAAATTTCTGGTTTCCAAAGGAGGTTTTTTGATGCTTCACATTTTTGTTTTGCAGAGAATAATTATTGATGATTTCAAATGATTTTCAAGGTTGGATTTACAGCTCAAATGATTTTCATGTTTCTGGGTTTTGATCGATGGTTTTGCAGGTTTACAGCTTTGATCTGGGTTCTAGATTTAGGGTTGATTTGGGGTTCTTAAATCTAAGATTAAAGTTCTTAAATTTATGTTTGTTTTATTCATGTGATGAAGATGATAATAAGCATTTAAGAAAAGGAAAAAATTAATTAAAATGGTAAGTAAATAAAAAGACCATAATGCCCTTGAACATAATGCCCTTGAACTTAATGGAGCAGTTAGACGACCATTTGCCTCAATGACCAAATCTATAAGAAAATGCAAACATGAAGAGTTATTATATGATAAATGAAGTTAAGGAATTAATCCCGATTTTGTGACATATTTAGAGATCAAATATGTAGCTTACTGTACTTTTAAACATACAAGTTAAAATTGGTATAAAAAAATATAACTTAGTTATTATAAAACACATTTATGTATGGAATGAGGAAACATCACAATCGAATTTTCTTTTTGAAAATTTGTAATTTTATAACTATTGATTTGAAACAATGTCAGGTAAGTACCACGTAAATATCACCACACTACATATTTTGCACTATTCTTTTTTGTGGTTTAAATTATATACTTTATGGCTTGAGGTTTAACCATAGACCACACTAAATCGTATCACAAACACCCTAAATCAAAGGTATAATTGAAAATTTGTAACTTATTAAAAACATTACTTAAAATTAAATAATTAGTTGGTTGGATGCTAATGGCAAAACCTTTGAAGAGGAATAGAGGCCCAAAGTAACTCCTACGGTTTTGATTTTTTAAAATGGGCCCCTTTCTGGCCCAACCCAATTTTTTAAATTATGACCTAATTCAAGATTACTTATAGATTGCTGAGTTTCAATTTTTAAGTTTGAATACTAAAAGCATTTACGATAAGTCGATAACTATGTTTTATTTATCCAAAAGATAAAGTATTTAAATATTACAACATGTCAACATATATATATATACTAGGAACTTCTCAGGGTCGTGCTAAGCACGACCCACGACTTGTTGCTAGGTTGTACGAAAAAACAAACACAAAACAGAAAAAAAAATACCGAGCAATCGAGGAATGTGGTGAGCCGGTGTGTTGTTCATCCAACCGTCATGGTGATTGATGAGATCTAGTCCACCGATTTAACTGAAAGATCAACCTGCAATGTAAAGCCAAATACAAAAACTTATCATTTCATTTTAAGATTTATATAACATCAACAAAAACACTTTGCTTAAAGTTACTTCATAGAGACTATTACTGCATTTTATATATAGGCATGTGATGTGATCATGCCCATCATGTGAGACGGTGAGAGGTGCCATTTTTTATGAGAAGTGTGAAAAGTACTTTTAAACCGATTATCACTTTTAATCAAATATCATTCCATGAATTGCAGCTTAAAAGGGATCTAAGGCATCTTATCTCGGTGCATCTCATCCTAATGTTCGTCCATTTATCATCCAACGGTGGATAGCCACTTCTCACGTTTCTCACCATATTTGACACTTCTCACAAGAACTCAACCTTATATAGCATTACTATTATATAGTGTTCAATTTTACCGCCAAACGCTTACCGGGTAAGTGTTTAAGTAAATGACCCCTTAGTCGGTTAGAAAAACCCACGACGGTTTGCTAGATTGTACAAAAAATGAAAGTATAATATTATAATTTAATGGATTATTCAAAATACGATGTCGTAAGGTTTTCAAATACGTAGGTATACATAAGAAAACATGAGTAGAGGTGGCAACTATATCATGTTCGGTTGGAGGTGATAAAGACTCTAACCTGCGACCCATTAACCCAAACACAACCTACATAAGCCGTTTAACTATACGGGTTGGCGGGTCATAAGCCGGCCCAAAGAATACACATCTTTTATTAAAACCAAAAAAATTAAAATTTGTTAGGAAAAACATAAACCCTCCAAAACAAAACTAAACAAACAGCTCATAAACATTTATCTCTTCTCTACAAGTTTCAATTAACAACACAAGCAACTTAAAAAAGAAACAGAACATGTGGATTTTTTTTTCAAATTAAAGAAAGAGTACAACTATAAAGAATTCTTATCCTAAGAAATTCTACAACAACTGAATCACCTTGGGCCATCCACTGTGGAGATACCCGATGGCATCTGTTTTATTTTCGGTTGACAAAATCTTTAAGACACATGCTTGTTTTCATTAGCCATTAAGGGCTTGCAAGAACTCTAAGAAACCGTTTATCAAACCCTAATCAAGTAGGTGCTTATCGGTAAGAACATTACCCTCGGCTACATTATTGCATAATGTTCTTGGCAAACAAAATTGACGATTCGTAAGCATATTAAACACTGTAAATATTTATCGGGTAAGAGTCTTTTACATCACTTACCGGGTAAGCTGCTCGATCCTGTAAGTGCTTACCCAAGTAAGTATTCACTAAACGTCCCCTAAATGAGGGCTAACCTTTTTCTTTGTTTTTAAGGTTTTGTGTCCCATAGACCACCAAGAGAGCCAGTTTATCTTTAAAGAACATTCAACAAAGTTCACAAAGTAGCCCCAATATGGAAAAAGATGGCCTACCTGATTTGTGATGACGAGAGTGACCAACATCATAATGGTAGATTGCTAGTGATTCTGTTTCTCTATACGGCTACATGAGCAAATGTTCTTGAATTAGATAAGAATCAATTTTCAATTTAATAACTCTGCATTTGAGGATTGGTTATCAAACTTATGATAGAAAATTGATGTACCTTTGAGCTTTAACATGCAAGTTCTTGTGTGCTAGTACCACCTATAGCTGCTGCTATCATCTCCCAGGACATAGTTTGATTAAGAATATCAACATGAAGAAAAAGTTGTAAAACGAACATCCAACCCCTTAAAAACAATCAATTTTATAACCTTAAAAATTCCGGGAAAAAAAAAACATAGGTTAACTTCAAACTTGATGTTTGATTCATTTACCTTTGAACCCCTTTCAATGGCTTCCACTAATAGTCCTTCGAAGAAGAACTTCCGTTTCTTATAAACCTGTGTCCAAAATAGCCAAAAAACTTGGAAATTATAATTTTTTTTATTAAATGAAACTTAAATTAATATACACCTCACCTTAAACTCGCATCTCTCCTCCTGGTACAACACAAGGGCGCCATAGGGGACAAATGATTATGCAATTGTCAAAGTTCAACCACCACTACCTTTACCAATACCATTTTCTACTATCCTCTTAATTTCTTAAAGTATTCAACTTCTCCATCATAAAGGTTTACTCCTACAAGCAACTTATTTACATCTTACATATATATTCTTAAACAAACTATGATTAGAGACCACCAAAACAAAACAGGTTTTACAAAGTCTCTTTATATCAGCTTCGCCTGCTAGAGGGGCACAGAAATTGCCACATGACAACAAATATCAACAAAACAATTTATATTTAGGACACCAATATAGAGGGAACTCCATAACAAAATTGATACACACTATAACTATAAGTAAGCAAAACAGAAACCAAACTTAAGAAACAAATGATTAAGCAACTCTACTACTAAAAAATATTGCTTATCTAAAACCATTACAACATGCATCACCTACAAGTACCTTCTTACAAAACAAAGAAAAAGGAAATTATTGTGTACCTTTGATTTGGAGCAGGTCTAAAAATAGAATAAAATCCATCAATTTATCACCACTTTTCTTCCTATGAAAAAATTTTACAACCTATAAAATTTCATAGAATTGAACCACAAAACACTGCCTTCCATGAGATCAAGCAAAGAATCCATTGTCTTGTAGTTCATCAAGAATCATTCCATCATGCCTTCAAAAACAGAAGCTTCTCATTCAAAATTATGAAAAATCCAAGTAATAACCAAAAAATAAAGTATTTCGTCAAATAACACAGCAATTGAAGCAACTAAAGAAGACCATCAATAAAAACTCAACAACCCAACACGAAAACAATCAATTTTGGGAATAAAAACTCGAGAACTAAAATCCATATTATGAAAACCAAGTTGGGTAATCGAAAGGTTGGTTATGGTAATTGATTAATTCCATTAGAAGCAAAAACAGAGACATTGCAGAAATTGGGGGGTTTTTGAAATTCAAGAAGACCCATTGAAGCCTCTATCCAGGTTTACCCCAATCTAGGGTTTTAAGAAATATAGATTTGGTGAGAGAAGAGAAGAGAGGAGAGGAGTAAATGTCGTGTAGATTTCAATGAATTGAGGAAGAAGGGGTAGACCAGGTGTCGATTGAGAACAAGGCCGCGTGGCTTGAGAGTGAAGAAAAGGGCTGGAAGACGCGCCTATGCGTGAAATAGGACGCGCCCTCTAAAGCCCAGACCCTTTCATATATAGATAAGACTAGGCAGGGTCTCGGCCGTCCTTAGACGACCCGTGCCCACGAATCTTATAAAGTATAAAGTATAAGGTTATGGTTTGAAACAAGATGCATGAATGCAAAACTTGAAGTAGCTTTTAAAAAAGCTAGGTTATGGATGCACAAACAGGGTTTTTATAGCTAGCTCAAAATAAGGTAAATTATGGTTGCTAAGCATGGCCTTCATAAAAAATCAATAAACTTGAAATTGTATTAGAGTTAGCAGAGAAAGACTTCTGGTAGTATGCCACAAGAGAACAGAGAAAGCAACCGAGCAGGTCTATATGACAACTCTATGCATTCAAGCAACATGTCCACACTACCCATCATATATGCAAGATCTCCACTTCATGGCTTGAAGTCCCTCACAGCACTTAGCAGTATTTCTATTTGCATGTGATTACTAACTGTATCAGAAACTTCATATCCTAAAAGAGGTTGAAGAATCAAATAGAAATTTAAGAGATGAGAAACCAGTTAATGCTTCCTTATGTACTTGGTGTTGGTTCCATTATCATTAGCCATAAGAAGACCGAGTATCTGGTTAATGGAATGAACGTAAGACTAAAATAAGATAAATTAAGCAATGATAGATACAATTGGCTACATTAAGTTATGTCGTCACCTGCAATGCATGTATATGGAGCTGAATACTGTGCAATGGTGAAAGACCTTCCTTGTATCTTGAAAATATAAACAGAGATCCACTGGCAACCATCTTAAAGTGTAACTCAAGTGACATGTCTTGATCAAACTCTAAGCAGCAGCAGGATGACTTGCCAATGCCTTCATAATATGCACAATGTTTCCTTCTATCTTCAAAGATAAGGCGAAGTATTAGCTAATGAGTGAATGTTTAGGACCCAAATAAGCAATCATTTGTGGTTTATTAATAAAAGAGTTATGACTTGAACATATATCCTAAAAGAACGAAACGGCCCATTATATCTCACCTGCAGGTGAGTCGGGTAATAGAAACGAAAAGGACAGAACAAGAAGTAAATTACTTACATACGTACAGGAAACGATTGGAATGGACTAAAAATCCAAATCCGCTTAACTCCATTCTATTTTGCAAACCGTACGGACCCTTAGGTCTTGTTTGGTTCGTAGGATTTGTATCCAATAATGCGTTAAAATGTGTTAAATACATTTGTATTTTCTAGTAATCTATTAATAAATGGTAATTTAATTATTTTGATAATTTTTAATAACTTTTTAATGATTTTCTATAAATAATTGAATTCAAATCTATTCCAAATCCTCCCATAACCAAATCTCTGCATGAAATCCAATCTATTTCATTTCATTGCTATAAACCAGACCCAAGAGTTTTCATGAAAACCTTGTTGTCTCACATTTGGAGCAAAATTACTAAAGCACCCATTGTGCTATAAACTGCTACTTCCAGGATCCATGACCATGATAGGTAACAATGTAACATCTTGAAACTGTAACTTATAATCCCAGATCATAGAAACCAATTTTCAAGTAAATGAGAGTTTGATACAAACATAAAATAAACTCACCTTTTCAAGTTTCTCTTGTGGAAAAAGCCTTCTTAATCTTGAACTTAGAAACCTCTTAAAATTTTGGGGCACCTCATGCGGTCATGCCTTTCCTACATAACACAAAGGTTACAATGTTGTCAGTTACAAATACAATAATTTGGTAGTGTTGTCAACATGATGTATTGAAATTATATTTTGGACGAATTAAGGATTAGCCAATATATTTAGAAATGGAAACACGAAACCGACAATAGCATGCAGCCATGAATAAGAAAATGTAGGGTTGTCTATGGTTCACACTTCACAGCAGTAAAATAATTCATTGGTGGTTAATAACTAAAACAAAAGAAGTTAAAAATGTCTTCAAGGTTAGGGATTCGATCGATAACCTAACGACTACAGCATTTCACGTTGAAGAAAACGACAATTTCAACATTAGCAAACAAAACACCAAGTTGCTTACTAACAACTGAAGGAGATGGTAAGAAGCATAACTAAAAGTAAGTTGACCGTCTACAACATATCTTTGGTTTAAATTTCCATCTCTTCGCCTTAAAATCATTTTGTTAATTTTGAAATAATCTTCCATGCGTATTTCAAAAGAGTAAGCTTTAGAGTTGAAAGCAGGATTACTCCAAACTATGTACTATATTACTTAGGTGGACAAATGGAAACAAAGAAGAATATAAACCTTGCACAATCCAGCAAAAATGAAATATCAAAGAAAATACTTTGAATATTGGCTTCATGTAACATGTTTGTGGGATTTTCAAATCCAGATAATCTTTCAAACCAAACATAGGATTGACATGGAATTGAATTCCAAAGCCACTCAAATCCTATCTAATTTTACAAACCTAACGGACTCTCAGAGAATTCTCTAAACGAGATTTTTTTCTCATTTTCTCTATTTTAGAGAAACTGTTGGAGTAATATAGAAAACAAAATCTTTACTTTTCTCTATTTTGAACAACTACAACCATCCATCACGGATTACTCGTGTGTTGGTTACTATGAAGGTTCTTACGCAAAAGGGATATTGATTGATAAGTTGAAATATAATGTCTCTCAACTCTGTGGATATCAAACTATGGAAGAATTTCATCTTACTTTGAATAATGGATGGCAAAATGGTGGTGTTGATGTTGTATTTGATGACATACTAAGCATAAGGATTTTCCTCCATAAATATGGTCCAAGATACGTGACTATTGCCCGAAAATACCATACAAATGGTTTTGGATTTGTAAGGTTAATTTGCTCGTGGTCTATAAACAATATAATGCACGCAGCATGCAAGCATCTCTATGTTAAACTTATAAAACTAATTTTATGGTTTTCCAGGTCTTTCAATTAGGCTCTTATGTGTCAAAAGCAATTGTAAATGTGACTGAGAGTGATAGAATAAAGGTATTGGAGGATTTATACTTTAAGCCATTCAAATAAAGTAAATACTAACGATTGTCGTAGCCATATTAACCCATAGATAAAACTCACCTCCATGTAAAGATGGTTTTTGGTGGCGGATTAACCAGCAAATTAGTCATCTAGGTAATACTAAGATCCAGCAAATTCTGCACCCAGTCCTTTGTTGAATTAAGCTAGTTGATTCTTGTTGGGAAAGTAATTCAGTCCCACCTAAACGTAATGTTCAGATGCTGTACCACATATCAAACAACAATTTCATACTTGGTTGGTAAATGATGAATGCACATAGGTCCAGAACACGACCCAAACTGGAATAATATGAAACCACATCAGACCAAAAGTGAAATTTCAAATAATATAATAAAATCAATCTACATCAACCATTGGATCTAATAAATATATGGTCTGGTTTTCACTGTTCAAAGCAATTGATGCACATTCCTAAAAAATGTGCGTAAAATAACAGCTTGTTTGCATAGAACATAGACAAATATTAGCTATATTCATAAAAAATTATAAAGTTACGTAAGTGGAATGTAAGTAAAACTAAATTGTTGATTAAGAATGGGTTTAAAAGTGAATATTAGATGTATGCTTATTATACCATACGAGTAAGGCTCTTTCAAATTCTTTTAATGTGAATGATATTTGTATATTACAAAGACGGGTGTATAAAGATTTTGCTCACCAAAACGTAAACTGCAATTGTAGGCTTGAAATTCAGCAAAGGGCAGTTTCAGATAAAAGAGAGTAGCCACTTTGGCTGTTCATTGGGGGATATCTGACCTGCACCATTCACGTTGATTAGAAATCAATCATTGCAGGTTCTTCAAATGATAATGAGCAAAGGAGGTGTACGGTTAAACATGTCCAAAAAAAGTTACTACTTGGCTCTAGCTTATATTTAATAAAATATACAAACAATTAAAAATTAGAAACATGCCAGAAATGTTAAGTTTATAGTGGAGAAGTAGTGATTGCCGTATAAAAGAAAACTCAAGGTCTAAAAACGGTATATGTGTCTTTTACAAAAAAGATTGAAAATTTGAGACCCCACATCGAATTAAGTTTCAATTCTTGTGGGTAATCTTCACAAACTGTTGGTGAAATCTTGATTTCAGTTCTTATCAAAAAAAATATTGATTTCAGTTTGACCACCAATCACATTGATGAATTGGGGGTTTTGGGTGGATGAAATACCAGGCAAGAAAGTGAGTTTTAGGGTTAAATTAAGAGTGAAGAATATGAATCTTTATTTGGGGCCAAATTGGGTGAAAAGAGAAAAAGGGCAGAAAGGTTTTGTTAATTCTTTGCCAGCCAAACAACTCTACACTTCTACAGTTTCTTGAACTTTATTCTTGTTGTAAAGCTTGAGGATTTGAAAATTGGGAATTTAATTTAAAGATCATTTGGTCAGCTGCATAATTGATCTTGTTTGGCTCTTGTTTGTATCATCAAAACCTCATGTACTTTGTTCTGTCTACATCCACATTAATTAGATTTTGCTTCATCTTTAATTGTTTATATGTATGTATTTATGTATGTGTTCACCAGAAAAGATGGAGTATCGTCTGGTGCAAAGCTAAACACATGGGTGCTATGTTTTCCTGTTATATCAATGGCCAACTCTTGAAAACATATCAACTGATGTTTTGAACATATACAGACCTGAAAAGTGGAAAGGAAGAATGGGGGTGCCGTCGTTCCAGTCAAGTCGCTGGACAGAGAGTCGCCGTAGGTGAAGTCATGAACGGTGAAGCCCCATCGTCGCTATCGATTTGAATCTGATGTCCTTAGGGTTTGGGAGTAAAATCAAAGTGAAATGGAAATGGAAACGGAAACGCTGACTAAAAGGTTTAGCCATACAACTCTGTAGTGAAGAAGAAAGGACAGGTGTCTACAAGGGGAAAACGACATGTGTGATGCGAGTGGGAAGAAACCTTTGAAGACTCGCCACTGCGTGGTTCCTTACGCGCTCTATTAAGCCCCTCTAACGTTTTATAAGATATAGATATATAAGAAAAAGTACGTTTAACATTGAGAACTACTTTACAATAATCATTTCAATACTAAGACCAGTCGCACCTACCAGCACAACAAGACGACTACCCCCTGCACGCCACTAAACGATCCGCACCGGGGAGATCGGTTTCATCGGATTCAGCGGCTACGCCACCGCGATGGTATCGGGTTGAAGGGGATCGGCATCCACAAGCCGATCTGGTAGACGCCCCCACCCCACCCTCTCTCTCCTTTCTCTCTCTTTTTTTTCATGATTATTTAGATTGGGTTGATAGGGGATGGATTGGGTTAGATTGGGATAAGATAGTGGAAAGTTGATGTGACGATTAGGATAATTAGGTTGGGAGTCTACAAGTAAGAATGATCTAATTATGTTATTGGTTGATAAGCGGCAAAGAAAATCATAAATTTCACTCAATTGTTTGTCACTTTGAAAACTTCACCAATCACATTCGCTTCGTTTTTGTTAGTTTGGTTTGCGGAAATGTTTTTAAAGAATATAGTTTTTCTGAAATGATTTGGAATTAACTAGACGTTTTATTCATTTTAGGGAACGGGAATCTCTCTCTCTCTCTCTCTCTCTCTATATATATATATATATATATATATATAAAAGGAGGATGTTTGAAATATGATGTGGCATTCTCCTAGAGTAGGATTCATAATAAGAATTTTGTGGTTTTTTTGAATTTTTAAAATACTAAATATATTAGAATTTTGAATTTTTTTGAAATATGTTTTTCATTGTAAGAAGATTACTTGGGTAATTTTGAGACTACTTTAATTAACTTTTAATTCATAGCCCATCCAACTTCCTACAATTATTTTATTCTTTCTATCTTTTAAATTATTTTACTTAAGAAAATTAATCATATTTTTATTGTATTTATGTTAATTAATCATTTACTTCCACTTATTTAGGTTATTAACCTTTCATTTTCTTTCATTTAATTTAATTAATCACTCATTTTCCCTTATTTAAATACAAGTATTTTTCTTTGTTGAAGATGCTATTGGCTTTTCAATTCTTCTTCATATAATAACTTACCTCCCGTTGTTTTTTTTTCTACCACATATTCTCTTACTAAAAGATGGATCTAGGGTATGGATTTTTATTTATAATCAAGTTCTTTAAACGTGCCTTGATTTCATATTATCTTCCTATATGTTTTTTATAGTGATACGAGTGGAAACAAGCTCTAACTATCATCAAATATGCGAAAAAACATCAAAACTTCATCACCATCGTATACATATATATATTACTACCTGTAAGTCTCTTTCATTTAATTACTTTGGATATTGGTTTTTCAATTCTTTTTCATACAATAACTTACCTCTTATTCTTTTTTTACCACATCTTCTCTTACTAAAAGATAGATCTAGGGTATGTTATGTTATGGTTAGTGAAATCTGGTGTGTGACTGTAACATCCCAATTTCGTAGTTATTTAATTTAATTTAGTAGTTTATTATTGTCATTAATTAAGAAATTGAGTTGGGTTTTATTTAGGATTTAGATGTAGGCTTAGATTAAGTTATGGGCTTAGGCTAGGAGCATTAGCCCGGCCCGGGTTTATAAATACCTCAAATCTCCTACCTTCTCCTCATAATTCCATTCTTTTACTTGGAGAGAAAGAAAGAGAGAGAGAGAGAGAAACCGAGAGAGAGAAACCGAAAGAGAGAGTGAGAAAGATCGAACTAGAAGAGGTGATCGAGGGCTTGGATTCATATTCCGATCGCGTAAGGTATGGTTACTGATGCGGTAATTATCATACATAAAAAGCGTAACAAGTTTTAACCTCTAATGTCTAGCCACTGTCTTACCACATATACAGGCAAGCGTACCTGATCGTGAGTAATATAGTGTAGGAAAGTCCAGGTATCGTATCTACCACTGAGAACGGTCAAGTTATCGTAGATTATTAATCTGAATCAGTTTAATTAACCTAAAGCTTTTTGGGGGTTTTATGAAAAAGGGTTTTAATACTAAAAAGACAATTAAATTAATTACGAACTAAGAAAACGATTTAAAAGATTAATTAAGAACTATATGAAGGAAAACAGTAGCACTTATCATGGTATAGTGAATCCTCAAGTGGATGATTTAAATAGGCCAAAGGTTTGGTTGTTTTGGTTATTGTAGAAATTTAAGTCTAGGACACCCTAACATGTAGTGATTATGGTCGTTAACTAGGTCTTGGTCCTTCTAGTTCCAATTAGGGGTGAGCAGGAAAAAACCGAAACCGAACCAAAACCGAAAAAACCGAAAAAACCAAACCGAAAAAACCGAACCAATACCAAAACCATTGGTTTTGGTTTTTAAAATTTCAAAAACCGAATTTTTCGGTTTGGTTCGGTTTTATGATTCAAAACCAAACCGAAAAAACCAAACCGAACCGAATAAATACTTCTTTTAGTTTTACCCTAGTTATTTAGAAAATACTGGAAAATTTTGTTGAGTTCTTATTTATCTTCAGTTCTCTGATAATTTTCTTGTTTATGAGTTCTTATTTATCTCCAGTGCTCTGCTAATTTTATTTTAGTTTTCGACGAATTAATAATTTTACCCTTTGCATTCTCTTTCTCATAATTACTTGAGTCAATGAATGACTTGAAATCACATAGAAAACATTTATATTAAAAAATGATGAAACAAATAATAAATTGAAGTCATTATATGATGATGATAACGATTAATAATGTAAATTAGTCAATATTAAATTGAAGTCATAGTTCTATAAAACACCAACTCTATCTTTTAAACATTCAGATGCGATAAACAAGAGTTATTGATCTTGGATTTTGATTGTTGGACAAAAAATTGAAATCCAAAAAACTAAAAACCAAAAACCGAATTAAAAACCGAAAACCGAACCAAAAACCGAACTTAAAACCGAAAACCAAAAACCGAAAAACCGATTGGTTTTGGTTTTGGTTTTTCTAAAAACCGAAATTTTCGGTTTGGTTTCGGTTTTACCTCAAAACCGAACCAAACCGAACCATGCACACCCCTAGTTCCAATACTTAGGTCGGTTGTCAGGCAACCTAGTACCGGTAATCCGATCCTACTTCTATTGTATGGTTTTCTTCCCCCAGGTCACTCTCGGTCCAAGTAACCACTTAACACAACTCTCTTGGTCAAAGGGTAGGTTAAGGTAGGTTGATTATCCTATCGGAGTCTATCTACTTTGGTCAAACAGTTACACCCAACCAATGAGTTCAAATAACCAAACAATAATAATTAGAACGGAACCATAACACACATTCAATCAACCAAAAACAAACCAATAAACATTAAGTATAAAATCATCATCCACAATGGTTCATCGACCACAATAAGTATCACTATTAAGAGACTACTCACTAATCATAATGAAAACAGAAAACATGATAGTAGACATGATACCGACAATACAACGACGGATAATCAAAGATCGAACCCCGCAGCGTATCGGCACCACTCAGACTTTCACTCTCTGTTCCTCTCGTCTCTGCTTCGTATCCCCGTATATCGTGTATGTGAGTATCTATGCGTGTATCTGAATTGAAGGAGGAGGCTGGTATTTAAAAGAAAACGTCCAGGGCCCATTTGGCGATCGCTAGACTGCTAGTTTCGCGGCGCCAAGCACTTAGGTCAAACCCTGGTCTTCATCTTTGTCGAACTTGGCGGCGCCAGATCTTGAACTTCGCGGACGCCAGATGGCTACTGGATTGATGTTGCACATTTTTCACGTTTTCTCGTCTTTTTTCGTACTTTTCCGTTCCACGGCCTCCAAATCCTACATAAGCAATAATAAGCTCATTTGGTGAGTGAAATGATCACAAACGGGTGAGAAATGGGGTAAAGTCATACAATTAAGCTCAACCAAAACATGTATAATTTTGGTGTTATCAATAATCTCGTTAATAATCGTTCTAGAATCTAGGGTTTTGATTATTGATGTTTCGAGATTGTTTATGGTTGGGTTTTCGATGTGAATTGCATCTAGGACTAAGTATTGTTGGGGTTTTGCTTTGAAATTGATTATAATGAGTTTGGGGTTGAATTTCGAAATTCCCGTCAGGATTGCGCAGCCGTGGGAGATTGGCTCGTTCTCCCTCGTTAACCGTCGGATCATTGTGAAATTTGAACAGCGGCTTCACGACTCATTGTTCTTCGATCTGACCGGAGGGATCGAGCATCGGAGGCTCCAGTAAAGAGCAGCAATTGGCCGAAGTTGGTTGTTTTTCTAGGAAAAGCGAATTCGGTAATCTGGATTATCAAGCGGTGTGTGCGATTCTCTAAGGCAAACGACGGAGAATCAAGTGTGGTTGTTAATCGATCGCAAGGTAAGAATCTTAAGCATGTTGTTGGTTTAATTGAAGTGATTATCGAGTAATCGATAGGCTAGGGTTTAATGTTGTTTTTGAACCGTTAATTCATTGCTATAAGTCGTTTAATGTTGGTTTTTGGTATTGGAATGGATAGGGATGTTATAGTCTAGCAATGTGTGAATTTTAGGGGTAATTGGACTAGTCTAGCTACGTTTAAGACCCTTGTTTTGGTATCGAGACTTCGTATTGATTTGATAGTAAGTAATGTGCTTTACGATTGAATTGTTTAGGTGAGTTAACTTGCTATCGTGAGGATACCGAGGAGTACCCTAAGCTGCTATAAAGTGAGTTACATTGTGCTTGTTTTATATTGTTGTGTGTGTATGTATGCATGACTGTGTGTGATAGGGAACCACATGCCCTTGGTGAGTTGTGGGGGCCGACCCGTATCCTAATTGACGGGAGAGAGGGAACCACATGCCCTTGATGAGTTGTGGGGGCAGATCCGTGTCATAAGCATGCGGAAATTTATATTCTCATGAGAATGCTTGTTGATTGTTTGAACTATCTATATTGTGACTGGTTTGGATTTGTCTGTTATAATTGTGATGTGGATTGTTGACTTGATATGATGTGATTGGTATGTGCGATTGTGATGGCACCGGTTGTAGTATGTGCCCGCGTGGCAGTATGAAATAGGTATAGTGCTAGCTCACTAAGCGTAAGCTTACCCTTTAGTTGTTTCCTCTTTTCCAGGTTCGAGTTCGGGAGTGGATAAGGGTAAAGCCCCAGCTTGATTCTGTGGATGACGGTTCCGGCGACGCTTTGACATTCTATCTTTGGGTTTTATTTTTACCGTATGAATATTTGGGATTTTATTTACTTATTTTCAGTTGGTACATTTTATTTAGTAATAAATTCGGTGACTCTCTTATTTTATTTAAAATCTTTATAAAATCCCGTTTTCAAATTTTGGATGTTATAGTGACATAAATTTATTTTAATTATATTTTTTAAGATTTGTCTTAATTATATTATAAAATGTTTGTAATTAATTATTTGTTAAAAATGTCTGTTTTAGTCATTTTACATACTCATAAGCTATTTTTGCCAAACATAATTTGTTCATAAACTAGCTTATCAGTCACCAGCTAACTTATAAGCTAGTTTACCAAACATAGCCTAAAAGATAATTTTCTAAATATAATACATACAATAATTTTTCACAATAAATTGAATACATTTTCGTGAACTGATTCAAGAAAAATATATTAGAAAATTAATAACTTCAAATCAAATGTTTATATGCTCACTTTATCATCCATTGTCCCAAACTCCTGCTAATAATTATTACTAGTGCCATTTAAATTAGTTTTTCAAGTTCATCAAAAATAATTATTAAAATAAAAAATTATTCGTTGAGCAACCCACAGCCAAAATTTACACATGGCCCCTAATACTTTTTTATTAAATTACAAATGTACCCTTCACATTCATCATGAATAGTCGCTCACCTACATAATCTTGGTAGCTCGGCTCCCCAAAATTCTGAGGCGATTACCGATGACTAGGAATCACCCCGCTTTTTTCACTTTTCTCTTTTACATCAAACCACGCATCAAAATATAAAAATAATCCTTCCATTAAATTATTTTATAAAATCATAATATTTGTTTTTTCTAAACAGAAAAATTAAAATTAAAATCTTTTAAAAATAAATTACGTTCGTTTTTTGCAAACTACTAAGGCCATCCACTGTCGACCCATTGCAAACCAATGGTTTCAACTGCCACATCAGCGCCACATCAGCTTTCCACTATTTTACCCAAAACTACCCAATTCATCTACTATCAACCCAAAACCATTTAAATAAAAAAAATTAATAAAAGAAGAAAGAGAAAGAAGAGAGAGATAGAGACAAAGTAGAGAGAGAAGTGGGGTGTGAGGGGTGGGGGGTGGGGGTGGAAGCCTCGGCTTGGTGAAACCGAAGCATGCCTACCCGAAGGCATCCTCGGCGGTGTGCATCAAATTACCCGTTGGGTTCAGTCAAGCCGAAGCCTACCCGAAGCAATTAAACCGACGACAGTACCGCAACCATAGGTTCAACGGGTTAGGCAGGATCTGCCACGCATCAAACGGGTTCGGCGGGTTCGAAGCCTTAGAGGATTGGAGACATCGATTTAAAAATCAACAGTTTTATTTAAAAAAATAAAAACAAAATTTTAAATAAAAGAGCCGTACCAATGAATGTCTAGCCCAGCGGTGGTAAGATAGGTTGGCGCGGGTTGGAGCCCCGCTCGGTACAAAAAAGGCCAAAGGCCTTATAAATCTATTCTACGGTATCCAGCTCTTGACCGGTCTTCGGGTCAGTTCAGGGGCGAGTCCATGGGTTGGCCTGCGGGTCGGCTCATGGGCGCGGGAGATTAGTCGGTGCTCGTATGGATCCGGATACCCCCGGAACGTGTGTGTGAGTTAAAATGCCGTTCAAAAAAATAAAATAAAAGGAGCCGTTAAAAATGGTAATTTTTTTGTTTTACATCTTTTATATAATTTATTAACCCTATATAAATACTCTTCAACCCAACTTATTGTTTCACATCAATATTATCTTTCTTTCTCAAATACACTTCTACTCAACTTATTTTTTCTCCCTAAACCATGAATTCAAACGGTGCATCTTCATCCCGTCGATCACGACTCAAATGTCCGGGTCCATCGCAACAACACCCCGGTTTTGCTTTCGAAGTTTCGCATACCGGTTTTGATCCACAATCTCCACCCGATTATGCTCTCCAAGTTTCGATATACCAATTCTGATACAATATTCAATTAAAAAATATATATTTTAATGTTAAAGTGTGATATAGAGTATTGTTTTGCAGAAAATAAATGTTAGAAAGACCCACAGAAAAGCATGTTGTATGTATGTATATATAATTTACTCAAAATTCTAATATTTACTCCGCCAAACACCCAGAAAAATTCCCTCTTTTGACTCCGGCGGGACCACCCGATTTCCTTCCTTCCACCGCCCTCCCCTCCCTCGTCAAATCCATCTTCTCCACCGCCGATCCTTCTTCTTCTTCTTTTCCACTAAACTAAACCACCTTTGATTTCTAGTCAAATTACCTTTGACCAAATCTTCCAAAATTTGGTTTTGTAGATCTGAGGCTGATTTCTAGGATTAGAATTTTGTATTGTGAGGGTTTGAAGAGGTGAAGTGAAAAGGTTGATGGTAGAGTACCAACGGCATAGCGTTATCGCCATTGATGATGACCGGAGAACAACAAGTCTTCTGGTGGTGGTGGTGGTCTCCTGAATCTGTCACATGGAATGGCAGATCTTGTTAGCTCTGACCAGGTACTACTTTACTTTTACTTTTATTGAATTTCAAACCTCTAATATTAATTAATATGTTGCCTGCTATGAATAATTCCAGATCTTCATGGTAGGCTATCTCTTTAAAATTTTAATACTGCTGTGTATTGGAAGAGTAATTTAGAAAAAATCTGCGATTTTTGTGAAATTTAAATGATAGAACTTGCATTGATGCCTTAGAATGTCGACAGAAGAATGCGGAATTTGTGTATTTGTTGAAACTGTTTCGGCCAATTTGGCATCTTTCTGTAGGGTTTTTGGATTTGTTCTTGGGTGGTGTGTGTTTCTGGTAGAGTAGTTGAAATTATTGGGGGATCAATCAATGGCATTGGAGAAGGATGGTTTTGTGTTAGTCTTAGGGATGGGAGGAAACATTTTTTTTTGGAAGAGGTATCCCAGACCACATTGGACCCAGACTAATCCTCGGCAATTTTGGGCCGAAGCCCGACTGCTAAAGCATGCAGCCCGGGGTCGAAGCCCCCGTACCTCCAGAATGCGTCCCCCAGGGCTCGAACTCGGGTTCACCACTATGTAGTGCCCAAGCCTTACCACTAGGCTAACACTCATTTGGTGATGGGAGGAAACATTTGTTGTATCTAACTCATGAACTAGCCATCATGGATTGGACACCACATATTGGGATTTAGGTTGGGTTTTTACATCTATTGAATAAGTTACCATATCACCTCGTGCATATGTATTGGTTACAAAATTTTCGTGGATTCGGTTGCACTTTCTGCCATCATTGGAGTTTGGCCGTTGCGGAACACGTGAAAGTACCACTTCAGCCAACATTGTCTAATGCCAATAGTTGAAAAGTTATTTCCTTGGATGAATGCTAAGTTGTACAAGGACAAGGCTGAATTGTGCTGGAGCATGAGATGCTAAATCCTTTCTGGTGGTTCTTCAGGACATACCTATTCCAATTCTTGATGCATACAAAAGAAACTTTGTGTAAATCATGTGGAAAATTAACAAATGTTGTAGGGTTGTAGCTTGATGGATAGTTTCTATGTTAACATGATATTGCTACTAGCATGTGGAATATTTTCCAAATGATACAACACGTCTCCTGTCAAATTTAATGGTTATTGTAGCATTGATGGACAATTTCTATGTTTAATTGACTACCATTTCTATGGTTCTTAAATGCATTTTGCAGGCACTAATTGCTCTGAAGAAGGGCGCTCAGTTACTTAAATATGGTCGCAAGGGGAAGCCCAAGTTTTGTCCATTTAGACTTTCTCATGTGAGTTATCGAACTTGTTATATCACTCAAATCTGGCATGAAAATTTCCTTTCTTGCCTCTTCTAAGTTCCAGCTAGATATGTCGTCTAGCTCTCTGAAAAGAGTAAGCTAAAGTAAAAACAATCAATTGCATGATATGACAATTTAAAGAAATTAGGAAACCCTACTTTGGGTGTTGGGCTGAATTTTATTTATTTCTATACGTGTGCATTTATGTATAGCATATTACTCATGTTTTGTGCTCACTGCTCTCAAACAACAATAACCACCAAGTAGGCACCTGGTATATATACATCGCACAACTCTGTTTTCTCCACGCCAAAAGATCAATCGGACGTGTAATATGTTTATGATTACATAGTGAAACTTCATATTAAAGCAGTGAACTATGCATTGAAGTTACTGTGTGAGAGGTCACAAGTCATATGTTGATACTTTAAGATGGGACAATCTAGACCTATCCCATGTCCCTATAACCAAGGTTTTGAAGAACGGAAACGAGCCTCAAAGCATTTCTTTTTAGGCACCTGGCATAACCAGGGGATTCACAGCGTAAACCCCAAAAAAAATAACATACATACTTGTACGTAACTTAACTATTCTTTCAGCAAGTTCAAAACCAATATATATATATATATATACACACACTTGTACATTGCATAATATACAAATACATGATATAATTTACTTGTATATAGGAGTCGATACAAAGAAAATACTTCTATATAACAGTTGCTACAAGTCTCCAAAGCAGCAGGTTGTAAAGACTAAAGAGAAGAAAAGTCGTGAGGTTGTATATGGAAAAGTCATAAGAAAAAGAGAGCTAATTGTTTGTTATATAAATATAATATTAGGGTTTTAGTCATTTATTTAAATAAAAGAAAACACATCCACATGCAGATAATAGAGTTACCAATAACCTACTAAACTCACCCCACTAAAACTCTAATCCACTAAACTCTAACCCATTAAAAGTCGGGCGCCTCTTCAAACCTCACTGATTCTTCACCGTCTCGCACTTATAAGGCGTAGACACCATCAAAGCAATAAAAGGCAACTCCTCATAGACGTTTTTGGGCCGTCTCGATGTGAGTCACGTTCTGTGGTGCACATCTCTGGTGTGTTTATTAAAACAATGCCCTGAAGTGTTTGCAGATCAAGGGATCAAATCTTCAATATAAAAGAACAAAACAAACAACAGCAAGTATCATAGAAGCTCAGGTAGGTATATCATATATGGTAGTATTTATGGTATCCATCCATTTTCTCTATCACCGACCCTGAAAAGTAACCAACCATGCTTTTAGATTACACTCTTAGTATGACTGTAATCCGTGTTACAGTAAAACTGTGTATTCTTTTGGTGTTATTCTTTTTATAGGATGCTTATTTAACTGTCACAGATGCTGTAGGGAAAAATATTATTATAGGTGGCTTTACTGGTAGGTGGTGAGGGTTAGACTACATGAGTTTTGGATGAGTGTTGATTGCTTATTGCATGTCCGGAATACCCTCCCTCACACAAGCTTAGTTGTTATTGAGAATATCATGTCTTTAGAAATACGCAACCCATAGCATGACAAGTTGCAATGTTTCTGAGTTTCTGCCAGTATGCTTGATTTTATATTCACTTTGTTTGACAATGGAGTATTGCCTTTGGAATTACTTTAGGAATCCTTTTCTTGGCCTCTAAAATTTCCCCCTTCATGTTAGTTCATTTCCATTCTTGTCGGCTTCTTAATCTTGTTTTTCATCTTCTTCACTTTGTGGGTGAGTTGGTTGGGCATTTGTGATGCAAATATTTAGCATTTACAGACACATGATGTTGGAATCCCTGAATTCTAAGAGTTGGATTTGAATTTTGATTTTTTGCAGTTTTCAATATTGTTAATATTGTAAATTGTAATTGACTGTTAGTTTCTGTTCAATAGTCCGATCATATATTTCTTTATTTGTTCATTTTTCTTGGAATGTCACCACCATTCTTATCCTAATAGACACACCATCTAGAAAAATAAGTAGATGCAATTATAGAATTTGATTTTCACATGACAGTCATTGTGTGTAGTTGCTGTGTTGTGACAATTATGTACCATTCTACTGTGATGATCTCCTCTTGAATGCCAACTGTTGGTACTTTCTGTCAAAATCAAACTTTGCTATTTTCTTACAATCATTCGATGATTGCTATTGACTATACATATGAATTCACACAGGATGAATCATCTTTAATTTGGATTTCCAGCAGTGGTGAAAGGAGCTTGAAATTGAGCTTGGTCTCTAGAATTATTCCCGGACAAAGAACTGTAAGCATCTATAATCTTTAAGTATTATCTATGTCCATAGTGCACCTTTCTTTTTCTTGTATGTCTGCTTGTTGAATAACATGCTTCCATGTCGTTAATAAATGAAAGTTTTCACATTGTACTTCTTTTTCAAATGTGCTATTAGGCTGTCTTTCGACGTTATCTACGTCCCGACAAGGACTATCTTTCATTTTCGTTGATATATAACAACGGGAAAAGGTCTCTTGATTTGGTGAGTGCTTTTTTCCATCTATGTTTTCATCAGATTCAGGTAGAATAGATTCTCATCATTTTCTTTCTTTGAATGGTTTGTTCTGCTCTAGATCTGCAAGGACAAAGTTGAGGCTGAAGTGTGGATAGCAGGTCTCAAAGCACTTATTTCTTCTGGACAAGGAGGGCGTTCCAAAATTGATGGATGGAGTGAAGGTGGCCTCTATGTTGAAGTAAGTTTACCTCTATAGAAACTTGTTGGCTGCAATAATTTCATTGGTGACTTTGTTTTCTCTATGAAAAGCATAGAGGTACATGTCACAAACTATTCAGGAGTAGAAATGAAAAAAATTAAATGAAGTGTACGTGCCGGATTTTATTTTTCCGGTATGAAATGCATATAATAATTTCTAATTTTATCTCTAATTTTGGGCCCACGCATTTACCTTAACATTACAATTTACACTGATATTGTGTGCATGTCGGCAACCTTCTAGTGTTAAATCACCCAAGGAGGATTAAGCCGTGGATCTGTGGATGCATGCTTACAGCCTTACATAGGACATCAAACTGTTCTTTTTAATAGATTAAATATAATTATTTTCAGATTGTGTAAATGTGGAAAGTTAAAGTTCGATTTTGAGAACTCATATTAAACTCGTGCCGGTAATCAGAACCATTTACTACTACACTCGTCTTGTGAACATGCCGGCTTAAGGATCACTCAAAGCAATATGCAGGGTGAGCCGGTGAGACAGCTTAGTATCCTTCTAGTGTTAAATAACCCAAGGGGGAATGGGGGATTAAGTGGATCCGTGGACGCTTATATGAAGACATGAAGCGGTTCTTTTTAATAGATAAATTTAACTATTCACTTTCTGTAATTGTGTAAACATGGGAAGTTTAATTCGATATCTAAAACTCATTAGACTCGGCAAACAATTATACTGGTTGGATTTCACGTTTACCTGCATAAACATGATCAATTGTTCTAAATTGAGCTTTAAAATATTAATGCTTATTTTAGTTTGAACCCTGGTATTTTCAAATTGTGTTTTCTTATTTTTTTGAACTAGTTTAGGAATTATGAGTTGGTTAAATTAGTGCTCTAATTAATAAGTAAACTTGGTTCAATGACTGTTGCTTCTTATGACTAATATTCATTGAGCTATTCATCTTTGTAAGAAACAGGACCAAATAGTAAAGATATTCTCCTATCCACTAACTGTATATACTCGTTGCATCTTTTGTGTCCTTATAAACAACCTAAAGTAGCATTTCATGCACTTTGTTTTCTTGCTTAATTGAAAGCCCTTAGAGAGTGTTAAATGCGCAGCACTATAAATAATACTCTTGTTTGTTGGTGATCTAAAACCATTTTTTGTATTCCTCTTTTAAAGTCAAGAACTATTTGGGCTATTGTTAAGTTGCACTTTAGTTTTCTTATCATATTTAAACTTTTTTTATTTGGTAATATAAAATTGTTGTTGGTTCTGTTACCATATTAAATTGGATTTTATTTTTAAAATAGGTATGACACTTGTACTTCTAGCAACAAAATGAAAAAATTAAGTTTGAGACAAATAATAGGACATGCCTTCTAATTTATATTTGAGGTTTATTATGATTCATAGATGGAAATAACATTCTTCATGTATGACATTATCATTCTCAATAGGATTTGTGGTCACTTTGATATTTTCTTCTCTTAATGGGTTTGACTTTTGAGGTTACATATCTTCTTGTTAGCCAAGTTAGAACTCAGTTATTAATATGCATTCTTGCTAAGGCATATATCTCGTGTCATTTTTTATTCTCATTATAGATTTGTGTTGACCGATTTGTACCAGGAAAATAAAGATTTAACATCAAACAGTGCAAGTGACGGTTCCATCGGTGCTCCACGAGATTTTAGTTCCCCAGACGCTTCTATTAGCTCAAATTCAAATACTTCTCCCATGAACATTCGTCCAGAAAATTCTACTAATATCGAGAGGTCCCATGTAGCATTGGACCAAACCACTATGCAAGTGAAAGGATTTGGTTCCGATGCCTTTAGGGTTAGTGTTTCTAGCGCACCAAGTACTTCCAGCCACGGATCGGCCCAAGATGACTACGATGCTTTAGGGGATGTGTATATATGGGGTGAGGTAATCTGCGATAACGTTGTGAAGTTGGGTCCCGATAGAAACGCTAATCCCGTGACCACAAGAGCTGACGTGCTTCTACCTAGGCCGTTAGAATCCCATCTAGTTTTGGATGTGAATCATATAGCATGTGGGGTCCGCCATGCTGCCCTTGTCACTAGGCAAGGTGAAGTATTCACATGGGGTGAGGAATCCGGAGGAAGGCTCGGTCATGGGTTCGAAAAAGACGTCACCCAGCCTCGGTTAGTCGAGTCTTTGGCTGTTTCCAATGTCGATTTTGTTGCCTGTGGTGAGTTTCATACGTGTGCAGTCACGATTTCCGGCGAGCTTTACACATGGGGAGACGGCACGCATAATGCTGGCCTTCTTGGGCATGGTACGAGTGTCAGTCACTGGATACCGAAGCGAATTAGCGATCCCCTCGAGGGACTTAAGGTTGCATCCGTGACGTGTGGGCCATGGCACACCGCTTTCATAACGTCGACCGGGCAGCTCTTTACGTTCGGGGATGGCACGTTTGGTGTTTTGGGGCATGGAGATCGGGAAAACGTCTCGTGCCCGAGGGAGGTGGAGTCATTGTTAGGGTTGCGGACGATTGCCGTTGCGTGCGGTGTGTGGCACACGGCTGCGGTGGTGGAGGTGATCGTAACACGGTCTAGTTCGGGCGTTTCATCCGGAAAGCTGTTTACGTGGGGCGACGGTGATAAAAACCGTCTTGGCCATGGCGACAGAGAGCCTCGGCTTAAGCCCACATGCGTCCCATCACTGATCGATTACAATTTTCATAAAGTCGCTTGCGGCCATAGCTTGACCGTTGGTTTGACCACATCGAGACACGTTTTCACCATGGGTAGCACCGTTTACGGTCAGCTTGGAAATCCCCAGTGTGACGGGAAGCTACCTTGCTTGGTGGAAGATAAACTAGTTGGAGAGGCTGTCGAAGAGATTGCTTGTGGTGCGTACCACGTGGCTGCATTGACCTCTAGAAACGAAGTGTACACATGGGGAAAGGGTGCTAACGGGAGATTAGGCCATGGAGATATCGAAGACCGTAAAACACCAACTTTAGTCGAAGCTTTGAAAGACAGACATGTTAAGTATATATCTTGTGGTTCGAACTATACGGCCGCGATATGTCTTCACAAGTGGGTTTCCGGAACCGAGCAGTCTCAATGCTCGTCTTGTAGACAAGCTTTTGGGTTCACGAGAAAGAGGCACAACTGCTATAACTGCGGGCTCGTGCACTGTCATTCGTGCAGTTCCAAGAAAGCGTTAAGAGCTGCATTGGCTCCTAATCCCGGAAAGCCGCATCGCGTTTGTGATTCCTGTTTTGTTAAGTTAAGTAAGATGGCTGAAGCGGGTGTCGGTAACAGACGGAATGTGATGCCCCGCCTCTCTGGTGACAGATTGGATAAAGCGGAAATGCGATTGGCTGCATCGAATCAGGATCTGATTAAGCTGCTAGATAACAAAGCGGCCAGGCAGCAAGGGAAGAAAGCGGATGTTGGTCGTTCTTCTCAAGCTGCTTCCTTGTTACAGCTTAAAGACGTTGTATTGGCTACTGGTGGTGATTTCCGTTACATGGTTCCCAAGCCGATTGTTACTCAATCTGGTGTTAGTTCCAGGTCCGTTTCACCTTTCTCGAGGAAATCAAGTCCTCCACGTTCAGCAACACCCATTCCTACAACGTCAGGACTTTCTTTCTCCAAAAATGTTGCTGATAGTTTAAAGAGAACAAATGATCTCTTGAATCAAGAAGTTGTTAACTTACGTAGCCAGGTACATCTCAAAGTTTTAAAGTTTTGTGTAGAGATGGTGATTGCTTAAGCTGGTTATGGTGGATCTTGTTCAGGTTAACAGCCTCAGACGTCAATGTGAAATGCAAGAAGCAGAGCTTCAAAAATCAAGAAAACAAGCTCAGGAAGCAATGGCATCAGCCGCAGAGGAATCTGCTAAATGTAACGCTGCAAAAGATGTCATAAAATCTCTTACTGCACAGGTAGTTGAAATATTATAGTTTACACTAACATTGGTGTTTTTTTGTCGGTATTTGGTAATGGTTTCTCAATATCTTGATTCTGCTTATACATTTATAAGTTCAAAAAGCAAACAATTTGATTGATTCTGCTTCCAGACTTCATTATCCGTAAGAACGAATTATTATACTTAAGAAATTTAGCATCTCTTAAAAAACAAACATCACCTTAGAAGTATCACTATTGCTTATTTACCAAGGGGTTGTTTGTTTTTAAAAAAATTCCTCTTAAACCTCTTTAGTCTGAAAATTAAGAGGTTTGCAGACTTAAGACTGTTTTATTTTTAAGAAAATGTCTGAAAACTTCTTACCGTCCTCAGAAATTTTAAGAGGGCATCATCCACCTCTTATTTTTTAGTCGTGAAATTAGACTTTAGACTTCAGACCTCTTATAAAAGAAACGACACCAAAAAGTAGTTGATGTTGGGATTAATGAATTTTTTCTCTTGTATTTCAAATATTAAGTTGTAGCTTAAGGGATTAATTCGTATATATTGCAGCTTAAGGATATGGCGGAGAGATTGCCAGCTGGTACATATGACATTGACAGCATTAAGCTACCAAACGGCATGGATCCCAATTGCAATTCTGATACAACAAATGAATCGAGACCTAATACCTGTTACCTCATCTCCCCATCATCTACTTCTATGAATGAAACATTCACCGAAACCACCTCAAATGGGAACAATGGCTATTCAGATGCTGCCAGATCTCTTAATGGCACAGCGGTAGAAATGGGAAACAAGTATTTAGAAGGAGAGGAGAATAAACCTAGAAATCCAGTGTCCTCTAATACTACTAGTACTAATGCAACGGATCAAGTTGAGGCTGAATGGATCGAACAGTATGAGCCTGGGGTGTACATAACGCTCGTGGCTCTCCGTGATGGAACTAGAGATCTCAAAAGAGTGCGCTTCAGGTATACACACACACACACACACACACATATATATATATATATACATACATATGGGGGGAATTCAATGAAGAACTGACTATTTTGTGGCAACTGTGAGTTCCAACCTCATCCACTCATTTCACCAATTAATGGTTTAAAGAAAAATAAAAAAACAATAATAAATATCTCTCCAAATAACCGCCTCAAATAACTGTCCCTAAAATCATGTAAAATAATAAAATTATTGGTTAAGATTGGATCTCACAGTTACCACACTAGATAGTTCTCATTTGGTTAAGCTCCTATACATATGTACATGATTGATTTACTAAAATAATAAATCAAGGCTCTTCATAAATGACTCCTTCCATCCCAAAACTAATTGTCCTAAATTCTATTTTAGTTTGTCCCACAATAGGTGTCCACTTTCAAAACAAAAGTAAGTCTTTACTTCCCAATTCTATCCTTAACTATGGATGGAGAAATTCGTTACTGTGTCTATTTATTAAGGGTGAAATTGTCATCTAAAAAAATGTAATAATTAGAAATTCTGAAAAAGTGTACCTTTTTATTTATGGACAACTTTATAGGCCCATGTATCATTTTCCCTCTCCCTAAAAATTTACAACAAACAATCTACTCTAGCAAAAGTATTTCTTAAATACTACCTCCGTCCCAAAATAAATGTCCATGATAAAAAATGTACACAGTTTAGAATTATGTAGTTATTACACTTTTTAATCAACAAAATGACAATTTCTTCTAAGACTAAAGAGATTAATTAATTTCTCCATCTCATGATTAAGAGTAGAATACTTGACATTTTTTTTGGGCGTCCTCGGCTATGCCATGACTAATCCCGGCAAATTATAGTTGTAAGACATTAGCCCCTGATAACTCAGTGGCCACAATTGTTGTGCATGCTTGGAATAGAACCTTGGGGAGATGGGATATTCCACATCTCTCAGAGCCTTAACCACTACGCCACACCCCTTGTGGTTAATACTCTTTGACACTTTGTGACGGATTAAAATAGAAATGTGGACAATGATTTTAGTAGAATTAACATAAGTAATGTTGTGCAGTCGTAGGAGATTTGGGGAGCACCAAGCGGAAACATGGTGGTCAGAAAATCGTGAAAAGGTTTATGAGAGATATAATGTGCGAGGGTCGGATAGTAAGTCATCGGTCTCTTCTTCCCGAAGGTCAGCTGAATCTGTAGCAGCACCTACACAATAGCACCACTCACCCAGATATGGCTGAAACAAAGTAACATCCTCTAAATTCTTTTTTCATTTCATTCCTGGCCTTGCCTTTCTATTGTTAGTCTTCACCTTAATACAAGTATTTGTGCTCTAGTGTACATAAACTCAATTTATTAAAATATAAATTATATATCTGTTTTTATGTATTTATTACATCATTATGTATATTTTTTTTTGGAAAATAGATGTTGGCTGGATATGATCATTTGCAGGTTTGGGTCGGCATGGGGCATGTCCAAATGTGAACGGTAAATATCTTGATAATTTGCGGTTATCCGTGATGTAAAATTTTACTTGGGAAAGTAAAAATTACGAGATATATAACTTAATTAATTTAATTTTGTGATATTGGATTAAGGTTGTCGATTAGTTAGGGGTCGTTTGCTAAACAATTATCTTGGTAAGTGCTAATGGTTCAAAATTATCTTATCAAGTGAACATGACTAGGGTTGAGAATCTTACCTAGTAAGAGAGACAAGGATCGGGTCTTACTTGGTGAGTGTTTACCGGATTATAAACATTTATCATTAATATATCTTGATGAAAAAAGTGATATAATGTGAGTGTGAGTGATTACTTGTATCGGTAAAAGCCTGATTATCCCTAAACCCAATGTGAGTTTCTATATTTTGATTTGCTAGCCATCGTGATTGAATGAGAATGGATAAGAGGCTCGTGGGATTGACGTGACGGGGTAGGGATGGCTATATTTCTAGGAGCGAACTCCGGGCGAATATGAAGCGCATGGATACAAGTTAGGCCTTGGAATGAAAAGAAAATTCCGAATCCGTTTTGTCTACGAATAAGGAAACTATAATGCCATCCTTAATGGTACCGGTAGGAGACCGGTACCATCCCTTTACCGATGGGGAACACCATCGTGGGTGGGCGGTAGAAGGTCGGCAGGGAAGAGGGACGGTACCCTCATACCGGTCTCTCTTCTCACCCCACCCCACCTTTCTCTCTATCTCTCTCTTCTTTCTCTCTCTTCTTTTTCTTTTTCTTTTATTTTCTTAATTAATTAATTAGAAGGGTATGGAATTGGTACGGTTAAGGATGATATGGTATGGTGTTGGTAAGGTGTTGGTAAAGCTGATGTGGCGCTGAGGTGGCAGCAGGTATGAAGGGTATGAGGGGTACAATTAAGGATGACCTAAGTAATGCAACAATGAATCTCATGGAGAGTTCGATCTTGGCTCAGGATGAATGCTGGCGGCTGTGAGAATGGCTCTCCAATTTTTATTTTGTGAACAATTCAAATGTTGGGCACATACATCACAAATCTAGTTTTTGGAACCCAATTTGTCAGCGTGAAGGAATCCCATTAGTGGCAATTTCATTATAGAAATTGAAATATAAAGATTTTTTCAAAGAATATCGTACGAAAGGCATTACCTTTGATGCTGGATATTTATTTTGGCACGTATTTTAAACTATCCAATAAGCTAGATAAAAATACAAAATGACTAAAGAAAACAATGAAAACTTTGTTGATTAAAAGGTTCATAATTTTTATAAAGCTTATACATATGGCTAGTTTTCAGTAAGAAGTTATGGGAAGTGGTTCTCAAGGGATAGATGAGAAATGGTTCTTAATTACTAAATGAAAAGTAGATCACATTATGATCAGTGATTTATATTTTCTTACCAGTTTCAATGTTTCTCGTTTTAACTCAACTTATTACATGATTTTTCCATATTATATATTTAGAGAAAAGTTCAAATGAAAACTCATTTTTCATTGTAAACATGAGGACCACTAACATCGTGCCACATGACAATATTCACTCTGAATATCCTGCATTATTCAGAGTGAATAAATGCGCCTAAGCTTTATTCACTCTGAATAATGTATGATATTCAGAGTGAATATTGTCATGTGACGCGATTTTAGTGGTCCTCACGTTAACAATTAAAATTGAGTTCACATTTGAATCCACACACACACCTCAATTTTGGTTGTGAACGTGAGGACGAATCTCAGCCACACATCTTCGGTTACGGTGAACGCGATCACGGATGATTGACGCGATTCATGGGAGGGTGGAGATTTTTAAAGGAGGGGACCCGGTCAAAGCTGTTTTTATTGACCGGATGAGTGGCTGAGATTTTTCCTCATGTTTACAACCAAAATTGAGTTCATATTTAAACTGTCATCCCCCCTCTCTCTCCCCTCAATTACCAACATGCCCTTCATAATTAAATTAATTAGAAAATAAATTGAAATATATGATTGGTTGAACTAGGTTTATAGAGTTTGTAATTTAAAGGCGGTTTGCAAATGATTGCTCCCCTATATATGTGTGTGTGTATATATATATAGAGAGAGGAAAGTTATATCCATCACTCATACGATCAATAAAAACGGCTTTGGTCGGTCATCCTCCTTAAATCGTGGCCACCCTCTGTGAATCGGTCAATAATAATGGCTTTGACTAATCAACTATAATGTCAACGATAACAGTTGAGATCACTTTTCTACTGTGTAGGAATTCAAATTAGAATTCTCTACTATGTAGGATTTTAGTAATTCTCATTTTCAACGATTCTCTATGTACATATATACATTAATAACACTTAGAATTCAAATTTGTGGCGTTGGTCAAACAATTCGAGATGGGTCTTCAAGTCCAACAATGCACGTACGCCCACCGGATGACATTGACTAGGAAACCAAAGGAACGACAAAAACACCTAAAGGCAAGTCGTTGGCTATAATTCAAGGGTTAATGACTTATTAGGGTAAGAAACTATTCGTTTTGTACAAAAAATACCATTGAATGTTTTTTTGTACTCGATATACCATTGAACTATTTTTTTTTGTACACATTATACCATCGCAACCGGGAACAGCCGGTTTTGACGTGGATTTGTACACATTATACCATTGAACTATTTTTTTTGTACACATTATACCATTGAACTTTTTTTTGTACACATTATACCATTAACCTTTCATATGTTTACAAAAAATGTGGCAATGACTAGGCAATGACTTTCTTCAAGACACCACCACTACCACAACCACTACCACCACCTCCCTCCTCCACCACTCTCCAGTTCTCCTTCGCATACTAAAATTCATTTCTCCACCGGAGTTCCTTAACGACGAAGACATACTCATGGACTTCTTGCCGGAAAAGGAAAAACCCACCACCAACAACAGCAAGGGCTCTTCCACTGGGTTTTACGGGTTCGGGTTGCATCTGAGTTCTCCGGTAGAGTTCGTCATGGGTTCCACCGAGATAGAAAGCGACGAAGAGGATTACCTCACCGGGTTGACCCGAAAGCTCTGTAACAACACTCTTTCAAGACGATTTATGGAAATCATATTTAAGGAATTGTCACCTTTTTTGTAAGCATATCAAAGGTTAATGGTATAATTTGTACAAAAAAAAGAGTTCAATGGTATAATGTGTACAAAATAAATAGTTCAATGGTATAATGTGTACAAATCCACGTCAAAACCGGCTATTCCCGGTTGCGATGGTATAATGTGTACAAAAAAAAATAGTTCAATGGTATATCGAGTACAAAAAAACATTCAATGGTATTTTTTGTACAAAGAGAATAGTTTCTTACCCTAATAAGTCATTAACCCATAATTCAAAGGTCAAAACTATTTCTATAGGTTTCCTAATCTAATATTTGAGTAATAAAATGTTTATTATTTAAATATAAGTTATTGCTTTATTAATTATGTAACTATAACTAAATGAATTAACGTCTGTAAGAACTTTTTGGATTAAATAGCAAACTCTGAATTAAGTATTAGGTAATTTAATTAATAAAATACAGTATAATTAGTATTATTATAAAAGATATTATACAACCAATAAATACTTTTGGTTACACAAGTAATTAAGAAAATGTGTAAAAGTATACTTGAGATTTAAATTCATAAACTCTATATATAAAAAAAATGTAACGATCCTGTCAACTATGTAAAGTTGGTTGATATGTGGTATCTGAATCATAGAACACGACAGTACCTTATTGTATCAATTAAATTTCTGGCTTATTTATCAATTTAAGTTTAGTCAATAATAGAATATTTTGATTTTTAAGTTATTAACTATCTTATTTTTTGAGTAAAGTTCACTTTTGGTCTCTAACGTTTGTAATTTTTAACATTTTTCACTCCGAAACTATCGAAACTCGGATCTGATCTCTCACGTTTGCATTTCACTTTGGTTTTGGTCCCTCTCACTAACGCCCAATAACTTTTTTCCATTAAATCAAATTAAATGAGGAGTATTATGGTCATTTTATCTATTTTCTTTTTACAAAACCATCAAACTTAAGGGCCTATTATGTGAATATCTCTCTCTATTATATATATATATATATATATATATATAGAGAGAGAGAGAGAGAGAGAGAGAAAGGAAATTTCAAATGAAACCTCATTTTTCATTGCGAACGTGAGGACAGTCGAGAGCGCACCAACATATTTAGTGTGAATAATACATGATTATTCAGACTTAATTTTATGCATTATTCCTGGTGTTCGAATAGTACAGTATTTGGACTGAATACAGAATGTTGTATTATTTTGTCTAAATATTGTATTATTCACTTTGAGTATGAGCCGAATAGGACACGTGGCGCGCTCTCGACTGTCCTCACATTCGCAATCAAATTTGAGTTTCCTTTTGAAGTTGACCCTATACATACACACACACACACAGATATATATATATATATATATAGAGAGAGAGAGAGAGAGAGGAAAGTTCAAATGTGAACCACTTTTTGGTTGTGAATGTGAGGATAGCTGAGATGGAGACACGTGGCGGAGATTAGTCAATAAAAGCGGCTTTGAGTGTGGTCCCCCTTTAATTCAATGCCCTCCCATGAATCGCGTCAAGTCATCTGCCGTGGACCTGACGTGACGCCTAGTCATCCGTCACGTGTCGCGCTCTTGGCTGTCCTCACATTCACAACCAAAAAGTGGTTCACATTTGAACTTGCCCCTATATATATTACAAATGAACCCCCCCTCTCTCTCTCTATAGGTAAAAGCATTTGTGAACCAAGATAATGTTATAAACTATGTTAACCTATAAATCCCATAAAATTTTATGAAACGTTTCCATATTTCATATTTCCATAATCATTGACTTTTCATATATCTCATATTTCCTATGAGTTCATATCGGTTCTTCATTATTTTGATCAACGACTATGACTAGGTTCACAAGTTCATACTATTTTTGTGGTTCACAAATGAAACTGTCTCTCTCTCAGGTGTGTGTGTTATATACATAAAAATCCCTTAAAGTTTGATGGTTTTTGTAAAAAAATAAAGAATATCAATAAAATGATTATAACACCCTTATTTAATTATATTTAACGAAAAAACTTTAATGGACGTTAGTGAGAGAGATCAAAACCAAAGTGAAATGCAAACGTGAGGGATCAAATCTGAGTTTAAATAGTTTAGGGACAAGAAATGTTGAAAGTTAAAAACAATAGGGACCATAAGTAAACTTCACTCTATTCTTCATTTTTCTATGACATAAGGTGATTTTGCAAAACTTCTTTTCACTCTATTCTTCATTTTTTGATTTTTGTATGACATAAGTCGATATTAAGAAGAGTTTGTTGATTCAAAGTATACAAATTTTTTGGGGGATCATGTTTTCTTTATAGAACTAGATAAAGACCGGTCCTTTTCCAAGATAACACACGAATTGGTCTGAATTTTTTGTATTTTCCAGTGTTCAAAAAGGCGCGCCATGGCGTATGCCATGGCGCGATATAGCGTAAGACGCGTCTCCGCCGTTACGAAATACCCCATAGCGTTTCTGTAAGGCGTGGCTCACGCCATGGCGCCTCAAGGCGCGCTATATCGCGCCACGACGCGCGTTTTTTTTAAGACGTGGTTTTTTTTTTCAAAAAAAAATAATTTTAGTTATTTTTTTTCTTTTTCTTTTTTCTTTTGTGCTGTTACATATTTAACTTTAACTTTTTCATTTTTATAAACTTATCTAATCTCATCACCCTCAGTTCCACGAATTCATAAATGTTAGGTTTCACGATTAAAACGAAGTTATAAAGTTACCTTCGTATGTTTTATCCTACATATTCAATCAAAAACTATCTTTATAATAATAATCAATATGTTTTTTCTTCTTTTAATATGAATGTACAATTTCAATGATTAAAATAAATTATATAAAACATATATGTATATGTATAATTCTATATATGACATACAAATTTGCCGCCATATGTCACGTCTTGGAAAACGTTGCGTCCTCGCCATATCTCGTAAGGCTTAAGGCTTGAACTTGCCGCCACGCCACGCCTCACGCCTTTTTGAACCTTGGTATTTTCAAATGTTGTTAATTTCTTTCTTCAAACACTCTAAAATATATACATTAACGAAACAAATGATTCAGATCCTAAACAATTGGTGTAAAATCTGTTATTAACTTGTTAGAATTAAAAACTAGACAAACGCGTACTTTTTTCAAATAGAATTAACAATGACTATAAGGTAGCGTTTGGTACGCAAACTGGATAGGACATGACAGGACTGAACAGGACGGGACAAAACTAATAGTCTGTTGTATGTTTGGTGCAACTAGAACAAGACAAGACAAAACTGTTAAAATGACTAAATTACCCATCATACATATATTTTTTTATTTTTTATGATATATGATACAATTAGGTAAACATTTTAATAAATTTACTAATAAATATTAAATAAATTACATAAATCATAAATTTCTTATTTTATCAATGTAAAATTATTTAAAACACATTTTATTATAACCCATTTTAAAAATAACTAAACAAAAAACTAAATTAGATTAAGCCCACCCCATATCTAAACCCAGATGCAGATGGCGCCTTCTTCACAAATTAAGTTTTTTGTCAAAAGCTAAAACTATCGCCATCATTGTCTCTTTTGACGTCTTTCTTCGACTTTCTTCCACCACCATTCATCTTTATTCAAACCCATATCTGGATGTTGAGAGGTGTTTGAGAAGAGAGTTCGATCGATTTGGAGGAGGAATTGGGCATATTTTTGAGATTTCGATTTGGAAGAGTTGATTTGCATAGAAACTGATTGGAAAAGAAATCCGAATACAATGAACAAACCGGGGTTCGATTTTAGAAGAAGGTAAATTTTTATTTGAACTAAAATTGATTTGGATGTTGAAGAAGCGAATGATCGAGATTTAGAAAATACTGGTCGATTAGAAGCATTTTTCTAGTTTAAATGTTCTTAGTATTGAGGGAAATTTGGTGATCTTTTGTCTTGTCCCAACCTGTTTTACCTATTTAAGTGGAACAAAAAAACTTGAGTTTTGTCCCATCAAAATCAAATTTTGTCCATGTTGTCCAACCTGATTCTTATCCCATGGCATGCTAAGCATGAGACTAATTTTTTTAATCCCGTCCCGTTCCATCAAGTTTGCGTATCAAACGCACCCTAATAGATTTTTTATGGGGTTTAAGAGGAAGGAGAAAGGAGTAGTAGTGGTGGTTATGAATTAAAATGGTTCAAAAAATAGGTGCATCTAGTTAGGTTTGGCCGGTCAAAAGTCAAATATTTAAAGCTAACATCATATACCAAATATATGTTCAAAAGACATATTTATAAATCACATCACTACAAGGGGTTAAAAAACTAATAACATATTTTAACTTCGTTTTTTATTTTGCTGAATTTTAAATATTATTGCCATTTTTTTAATAAAATTTATTATAATTAGGTAATATTGTTAAAAAAGTAACTTGTGATATGCTTATCGAGTATTATAATTCTTAAGTCAAAAACTGAATATTTTTTATAACAATTATTGAATCTCGTTAAAGAAAATTGAATGTCTTTTTTATAACAATTATTGTGTGTGGCGTGATTTGGTTTAGGAATAAGAGTAGACGACTTACACACAAAGAGATTGTAGGGTTCAATAAAAACACAACTTTTTCGATTTTAATTTTTTTTATTGAATAAAATTTATTTTATAATAGAATTACAAATTGTTTAATAGAATTAAAGAAAGACATAACATATATAATGTATTGAATGACAAATTTTATGTAGGATCACAAAGAAACACTCTTAAGTATTCTCTCATAAGATCTCAAATACTTTAGAGTATATCCACTAGATTCTTTTATAATGGAGAATATTGTAATTCACATATAGCAAGTGAATATAATCAATGAATCAATAAGCAAGATCGTAGCTATCAAGTTCTCAGTTTGTATTGATCAATTCAAGAACATTAGCTATCAACATTGGTTATCATTATTGAAATGTTTCATAATTTTCCTTCAAGAAAATGTACATAACGTATATTAGTTTATTAAAACCTAAACAAACAATGCAAGGTTGCATGGCTTAGACTGAAACCAGAGGGTTAACGTGGCGACGAACCCAAACCTTGACGTCATAACGAGTTATAAGAACCATGAATTATATTAATCAATGGCTTCTGAAATCTAAACACTACCATATCTAACTCCACAAAAGCCTTAGAGAACATTTTGAAATCTTTATTAGATAAGGTTCATGTGTTGGAGACTACTTTCCGTGCTGAGGCCACTTTTTCAAAACGAAAGCATGATGATCAGGACGATCCTGATCACCACCACGAAGGGAGAAGATAAGAAGAGTGGCTGAGACATGTTTATTGAAGATGGGAGAAGCGGAAGCTAAAAATGTTATGAGTAAATTTGTTCAAGATGAGGCTTGAAATGTTTAGAAAGAGGCTAAAGAGATTGTTCTGACGGAAATAGAGATTTCTGACTTTGTAGCTCAAGAGCATAGTAGGAATCTGGCAGAAAGATCACAATGTATCTAGAAATTGAATCTAACCCAACAGTTGAAAAACATGAGGTGTCAAAGGCTGAAATAAGGAAGATTACAAGGTCAATAATGAAGCAATCTATATTGATTCAGGATCTAAAGAAGAAGAGATAAATGGTGATTATTTTTGGAATGTGAAGGAATATGCTAATTTTGTTTTTGACTTTGAAGTTGATATTCATAATGAGGTACCAGAGTATGTGATACCTGATTGTAAGCTTTCTAAAAGATTGGTTGTGGAAGCGGGCTCATTCGGAAGGGGCGGGTTCGGGGTTTCTAACCTTAGAGGTCGTGGTAATAACAATGCCAAGAGCTAGTCTATAAAGATTAAATAGGGGGACATTGGACAAGGAAATTCCTTTTGTCCTAGCGGTTAAACCATTCAATCCTACACTGATGAATTAGAGGTACATTCTGAAACTATTCCTACTGTATATAGTTAAATTGTTGATATACCTGTACATAAACCATGATAAATGAACTCCAAGTCCTCATACTTCATCTTGGGAAGTGAGGCTCGTAGAAAAACCATTCATGACCATCTTATCTAATCACATAGAAAGAGAGAGAGAGAGGCAGAGAAGGAGAGAGAGGGAGGGAGGGAGGGAGGGAGGGAGGAGAGAGAGAGAGAGAGAGAGCGGAGAGAGAGAGAGAGGAGAGAGGTGGGGCATCATCGGTATAGGGAAGCTACAAGGGAAGCCGCCTCTCTAGCGCTTGCTTCGTACCATAACCCACTCTAGCCCACCAAGCCCGTCCTCTCCCGCCCGCCGAGCCTACCATGGCCTTACGGATAGCCTAATATAGGTGAATAATTCTAAGGAATGTTTTAAAATGTTTTTTTAAAATTCAGTAAAATTATGAAGTGAATTTTACAACAATATATATTTTGAAAATTTTAGTTTAATTAATATGTGGGTAACATATATTAGTTTATTAAAACTTAAACAAACAATAATAAGTGATCTAATTGATGCTAATCGATTTCTTTCTAAAAAGCAGAATTGTAATAATTAGCACCGCACGTTCATTTTCTATGCTAATTTCACACTTGATGTTATTAAAATTATCTGATTTTCAATAACTACAGAAAAAAATTAAGGGGTACTTTAAATTGTTTATATGGAGTTTTTTTTTAATAAGTTACCCTTTTAAATTATTTCGGTGTGGTACGTACTGTCATAAGTTACTTTATTTCAATTTATTGGTTATTTGCAAACACTAAAATAAATTATTGATTCCTTACATATTAAGATAATAAGTTATTCCAAACACATTCTACAAAGACATACTTTTATGAAAAAACAAAAAAATATTTTAAATAAAAGTCTCCTATTTCTCGAATGACTAAAATTTAGTCATCATGTAATGTTACACGTCTTTTTTATTATAGCTATGTAAAATAATTAATGTAAAGAAAAAGAATAATATAAACAAAAGTTTAGTTTCTAATATTTAATTAAAAATAACATTTATAAACATGAGTTAACTGAAACAACAAAAATCCGTCAAAAAAAATAGTAATTTTCTTTTCCAATTTCAGTTTTTACACTTGAGCTTAAAATCATTGCAAATATCATTAATCTTTCGAAAACTAATTCAGTAAATCTAATTTCGTTACCAATTTACATGTTATTTTATTAAGTATTGCTATATATTAGTTACTTTAGAATTTATTAAAAATAAATTGAAAACGGAGATAAATCAAATTTATATATTACTAATTCCATTTTATCTAAAAGAAATGATATGATTACCAATATACCCCAAGTTGCCGTGCGTTTGGAGTTAGTATTTTAAAGAAAAAATGATTGGAATGATGGTAGCCTTTGACTTGCATTGCATGGACATCATGCTCAACTCTTGAACGTCGTAGGTCCCACACACACCTCATTATGGCAAGGTCCTACTTCTTTCGGTCATCAAACAAATATAAAAGACTAAATTACCATTTTGTTTCCTATGGTTGAGAAATTTCCAATTTTGTCCTTATGATTTGCAGTTTATTACTATTTTTGTTCCTAGACTAGTTATTACATTTAAGTATAAGAGACCAAAATAGTAAATAATAGTAAACCACACGAACCTAAACAACAATGAATTGTAAATCGTAAGAACACAATAACAGTTAATAACAAACCATAGGGATGAAAACTGCAATCTCTAAACCATAAGAATGGAAATCGAAATCTTTAACAACCACAAGGACTAAACTTTTAATTTACTCAAACATAAATCTAGTTAAAAAAATCTCAATATAAAAAAATTGAGTAAATTTATGGTTTAGCAATTGCCTTTTTCGTTATTATGCTTTGTATTTTATTGCTATTTTCATTACTAAGGACTAAATTCAATATTTGAGGATAAGGGACCAAAATAGTAAAGAACCCTAAATCATAGGGACTAAAATAACAATAAATTGTAAATCACAAGAATGAGAAAAATAATAATTCACAACCCATACGACGGAAACTTTATTTTCTAAACCATAGCGATGAAAAGTGAATTTTTTAATAAATTATAGAGACGAAAATTGTAATTATTTCAAAATATATGTCATAACATAATGTTAATAAAAGCTTCATTTTATCTAGAGTACATTACAAATTTGATCCCTATGATTTGCCTCGAATTACGATGGTGGTCCATGACCCTAACTGCCATTAAATATGCTCCGTTAACCCCCTCACATGCCTTTCAAATGAGGGGCACTTTTGTCATTTTAACTCTTTATCAAATTGTCTTTTAGTAGTACAAGTTTTATTGCTATTTGTACAAGCCCTTAAAGCATTTAAGAAAAACAAATATAAAAAGAACCCACCCTCCCCACCCCTCTTCGGCGGTCTTCTCCGGTCGCCCTTTCTGACGGTGTTCTCCGATCACCCCTCTCCAGACGGTCTTCTCCAGGCACCACCCATCTCCGGGCACCACACATCTCCGACCACCACACAATCCGCAACATCGATTCCGGTCATCTTCAGTGATTAAAACCCGGGGAACTCAAAATCCCCATCCCAATCCCTTACTCACACTTGCAACTAACAGCTCTCCTGTAAACCAAATGCCACAGCTGTTGGTGGGTCGATTCGATTAGGTCGTGGGTCGGTTCGATTGGGTCCTGGTGGTGTATTATTGGAGTTCATGAGAGTTTTCGAGCGTGCCGGACCCGAGTTGCTGGTGTGAGCGTGTGTGTGTGTGTTTTCTGGTGTGGCCGGAGGGTTTGTTGATGGTATTTTAGCCGGAAAGAAGAAGAAGAAGAAGAAGAAAGGGTTCGATGATGGTGTTTTAGCCAGAAAGAAGAAGAAGAAGAATAAGAAGAAGAAAGGGTTCGGTGACGGTGTTTTAGCCGGAAAAAAGAAGAAGAAGATGGATTGGGAGAAAGGTTGGCGGTGGTGCTCTTGCCGGAAAAAAAAGAAGAAAAAGAAAGGGATGAAAAGGGTGGTGGTCTCGTCGAAAATGGAACACACACATATATTAATCATCCCAGGGTTAGTGTGTTCGGTGCCTGTAGTGATGAGGCTGAAATATTTTTAATAATTCCTTTATTAAAGTGTAAGAAGGTACATGAGAAAACGAATTACCTATATGGTCGTGAAGTGTAGCCGCACTTCAGAAAGCTGGGACTTGGCTTTTATACAATCATCAATGGATTGAGACACACGGCTTGATAATTGTGTCAGGTTCTATAATTAGTGGCTTTATTTGAACTTATGTGTATGTTATCTTTAGGCATTCAAATGAGTTGAAGGGTTCAATTCTTAGAATACCCTGATTCTCGAGTGTTTGGAATGTGTAGTGTACTAACATGGAAATTCAATTCGATTCGATATTTTCATGTATGCATAAGTTTGGTTGTTTTAATTTCTTGTTTTATATATGTCCATGTTACACTAAAATGGGGGAGGATTGTTGGTGATTTTAGTGTCACCAGGTTCGTTTTAATGTAATGGGACATATGGATTATGGAGTCAAACATAGTTTTGATCAAGCCAGGAGGTGCGGAGTGCACGCTTGTATGTGAAACGAAGTTTGCACTCGGTTTGGTTTAAGGAACACCTCGCGTGTAGCAAGTGTGTTAGCTTTCTTAAGCGCTAAGAAAACATGGATTACATAGGCGATGATGTCATGCATGATGTAAGCGATGATGTCATTAGCCTTAATCCTTCACTATAAATAAGGATGATACTTCATTTGATAATCAACTCAGAAATGAAACAACACTCAAAATCACTAGTTACGAATCTCTCTTTGGTGCCCCAATTAGAGATTGTTCCCTTGTCGGATTATCCCATAATCTGGATTTCGTGTAACTCGGGCATAGGGTCGAAATATCAGATTCGGAAAGTGAACTCAACACGATCCGTCAAGAAGATCCAAGTACTCGACGATTTCAGAATCAGATATCTCCTACCACCTCCCCAACATTAGGATACTAACTTTCTCATCTCGTTTGTTTTCCCTCGTTTTTACGAGACCGTAACGATGACCTACATTCATAAAATTCACCCCGTTACAGTCTTGAAAAAAATTTAAAAGAAAATTCATTCGAGTTACAAGTCAAAAAGTTGTAACCCTAATGCTTTACGACCATATATCTACAAAATGGTTAACATAGATTCCCAGAATCTACCGACTTTTTCATCTTAAAAACCAAGCGATTAGATTCCCAGAATCTACCGACTTTTTCATCTTAAAAACCAAGCGATTTTAAGTAGGGAAAAGTTCAGAAAAAACCAACTCACTTTCATATTTTGATCATTTAAGTTTTTGGACGTCTTTTTTAACAAATAAAATTTTGCACTTACTGCAACTAAACAAAATGATTTGGCTGACCCTATAAAATGATTGTTCATTTATGTAAGGATGACTTTTAAAGTAAGGGAAAGCCTCAGAAAAGCCAAACACATTTTCATATTTTGAATGAATTGAGCCACTTGACATATTTATGAACATATAAATCACCGCACTTACTAGAATCAAACAATAAATTGTCCTTTGACTCTAAAATATGACTGATATGGTGATAAATATGGCTTTTAAAGTTAAAAAAAGAGGAGCATCAACCTTCAATTCTTCCCTGATACCAACCATAAGAAGAGGATGAAATCAGAAAGACTACTCGATAACAACTTAAAAATGTGTTTATGATCAAGAATAGGTTGATTTTCAATAGATAAGACTCTTAATAGAGTATGCATAATTTTGTAATTGCACAAGTTTCGGTATATTCCTTCGTTAGTGGGTGCCAAAGTATGTGTACTCTCAATTTACTCTTAAAGAGTCCTTGAGGAGAGATATGAGGTTTCGACATATATAAAGAAGAAATGATCCAAATCTAGCCGATCTAGGGACTTTAATTGTAGGATGTGCCCAAATTTTGGTATATTTTTTTTAACGAAATAGAAACAACTACTAGTATGTTATGATCCAGTGGTATCCATCAGTGACCCTTCGTAAAGTCTTCAACCATGAAAGTTTTGCCAAGGGACTTTCAGTTATGGAACTAGATTTCATCAACGGATTACTGAATGTTTGGTCATTCAATGAAAAACCATCATAAAGGTTGTGAAGTTCATCATGTAATCACTCTAAAGGGTCATTTAGGTAGCGTTTGGTACGCAGACAGGACAGGACAGGACAGGACTGGACAGGACTGGACAGTACTGGACAGGACAAGAGAGTAGGACAGGACTGGACGGGACGAGATATGACTGGACAGAACAAATGCCTGTTTTGTGTTTGGTACGCTTAGGACTGGACTGAAAAAAACTAAACAAGTTCCCTCAAAAAATTATTTGATGATTTTATTTATCACTTAATAGTTATAATTAACACAAATAAACTAAACTAGTAATCTATAAAAAAATTACACAATTTTAATAAACATAAACACACACACACAAACACACACACACACACACATATACATACATATATGATTTTTATGTAACTAATTTTGATGGTTATGGTAGAGGTGTCGGTGGTGGCCGACGGTAATACTAGTGATGGTGGTGGTGGTCGGTGGTTGTGGAGAACGTGAAGATGGTGGGTATGGTGGTGGTGGTTGCAGTGGAGATGGACAGTTGTAAAGGTGGTAGACGGTGGTGGTAGGTAATCGTTGATAGTTGTAGAGGTGGTGGAGGAGGTTGTTGTAGGGGAAGAGGAGGTGGAGGAGGTTGTTGTAGTGGAAGACAAGGTGAAGGTGGCCGATAGTGGCTACCGGTGGCGGCGGCGGCGGCGGCCACGACTAGTGGTGGTAAACACGAAAACAAATACCATATTGAAGTTATATATCAAACAAATGTTAGTTAGTAATATATTAGTTTCTGTCTCATTTATGTCCCATGTTGTTCCACCTATTTTGGTGGAACAAAAAAACAGTCATTTTTGTCCCATGTTGTTCCACCTTGTCCCAGTTTCTGTTATGTCCCATGTCGCACCAAACGTGGGACAGTGAATTCCTGTTCTGTCCCATGCTGCGCCAAACGTGGGACAGACAGTTTTGTCCCGTCCTGTCCCACGTACCAAACGCATCCTTAGTAAATCGTGTAAGCTTAGCAGTGAGTTATCATACCGCGTAAGCATGACAAGAACTGAGAATATTACTTGTTAAGTAAGGGTGGTGACTCTCCTAGTTAACACTTACCGTGTAATAGACAATTACCATTTTGATGATCTAAAATCTTACCTTAAGGTAAATAAGAGTGATGAATCTTAACCTAAAAACATTTGCCAGGTTAGTCTTAGTAAAAGACCCCTAAGTCCTTACAACTATTATACTACTTGGATAGAAACTTAATCAAGGATGAGTAAGGACGTTTTATTGAGTGATATGATCTTGGGAAATCATTTTCCATTGGCTAGAAATTGTTATGTGAATCTAATAGGTGGTTGATTTCTATTAATATTCAACAAGAATTTATAAGATTTAATAAAGGAAGAAGTTAATAATAAAGTTTATTGTTAAACTTTGAGAGTATTGTATTCATCCCCATTTTACTATGTTATTGTTTTATTGTCCACTCTTTAGAACCAATGCTAAGAGGTAATCCATCAAAGCCTAACTAGTAAGCACTTATCAGTAAGAGTCAAACATTTACAATTAGGTTGGTTAAGAGTCGTCACACTTACTTACCGAGTATGACTCTCGGCTCTTGTCATCGCTCTTATAGTATAAGATTCGTAATGCTTATCATGTTCATCCAATAAATAACCCATTAAACACTTAAAGGAGTACACATTTAGTAACGGTAAATTTAAAAAAATTTATTTCTATTTTAGTAAGTTTTATCCACACATATTCAACTTAACATATTTGTTTCTTTGAAAATAATTCGAATAACACAAACAAAAGAAAGTTTTGCTACATGATTAATGCATGTCACTCATACTTTAATGTGGTTTACCAAAGGTTTACCGCGTGTCACTTATTTGATGAGTGAGCATGACAAAGGATCGAAAATCACTTGGTAAAAGCATAGATACATCTAAAAACTTTTGCAGGTGGTGGCACTAGTTGACTGACTATAAGAAACAAATATAAATATATTTTTCTCAAAATTATCATTGGTCTGTTGGTTATTCATTTTTTCTTCATATGTGAAGTCATGAGTTCAAGTATCTTATTGCAATATTTTAGGAACATAATAAATCAGACAATGAGAATATGACATTAACAGGACTGGAACCCAGGTCTCGGGTGGAAGAAATTCCATGCAAACCAACGCTAGCATGAGAAATTTATTTGTAGTTTCAAAATATATACAGTAGCACACAACAAATTTATACGATGGTATATAACAAAGTTACACTACGACGAAGGAGGGTAACAATGGCGGCTTGTGCCACCACAACCACCAAACGGATTCGTCCCTGGGTAAGAGGCATAGATAGGACCGGAAATCTTTACTGAGAATGTTACCTATTAAGATAAGTGAGCATGATAACTCTTGCCAGAAAATGCATACTCGATAAATGTCAGATAGATGAACCCTTAATACAAATTAAATTTAGTATTCATGAATAGAATCCATTTTTGAATGAATGTTGAAATGCTTAAAGCTCTTAGAAGATGCTTTGTATCGGATAAAAAAAAGTCAATTTATACTCACAAAAATCAAGTTACGAGAACCATTCCTAAGGCAAAAAGTGTAGAGGACCACTTTGCAATATGAATTTTGTGAAATTCCGACATTTTATTCGTTGGATGGTGTTTGAATCAGATTGTGATATATTTTATAAGAAGTTATAGAAAAATAGAAAATTATACAATTATAAGTGTTTTCCAAAAATAACATTTTTAAAAGAACTTTCCGTAAAGATGTTAGGCCAATTCACACTCTAATCCCCCAAATTGACTTTCTTTATGTATCAAAATTTTATTTTGCAAGGTCAAATTTTAACACTTAGATGGGTTATGAACAAACCATATATACCAGTTTTGACTATTTGTAGATACTTTTCTTTCTTTTGAATTTTCAAACTTTATGATAAAACTAATATCATATATAAATGCTCATTCTAGATTAAAATTTTTAATCTTGAATATTATTTCTAAATTAATTTACCAAATTTACTCAAATTTAAATCTTTTAAATGTTCTATTGATCTAATACTGTTCTCGAGAGATAATTATTTCATGCCAAGACAAATTATTATAGAAAATAGACGTCTCAGAAAATATAATATATTAGTTATATTTCCTGATTTACCTTTGTTGATAATAAAATAAAAGAATTATTTTGAACGGCAAGCAAATAAACACGCGTTCCAGCGGTATCAGACCTCCAATTGGACAATTCCACTAATCCGCTCTGCATTAACAAAATTGTTTTGGTAATTAAGTTGGAAATGATCTAAAATTTTGGTGTTCAATTGAAACACACAAAATAATTAGATCTTGTAAATTATCAAGATATTTAATAGAAAAATTTAAATAATCATTTGATCTCCATTTAGTCCAAAAAAACATTTGAGTAGGTTATTAAAATATTAAAAGAATATATAAGTTCTAATCAAATTTGTTTATCATATTATTGTAAAGTAATATGTCACATTCATATAACCCGTTTGCAGTCAAATGAAATAGGTAATTGTGAAATTATTCAGATTTGTTGGTCAACGAATACGAAAAGCGTTATCTTCAATATCGTTTCAAAAATAATTTTGGGATCTTTACATTAGGGATTTAATTTTGATAATATTCAATTTGTTAGGATCTACGTCTCTCTACTACTATTGCGTTTAGAAACTCCATTTTAACTTATTGACTTTTTGAAAAAGTCAATAAGTTAAAAAGCATGTTTGCAAATGCAAAACTCCATTTGAAACTCCATTTGAAGAAGGAAGGAAACGTGATTTTTTATAAGTAAGATGGACCTCACTTATTGACTTATTACCTTCACCATCTACACCATCTCAATAAGTTAATCCAAACACCTTTTTAAAAACTATTTTTTTTCATCACCATAAGTCAATAAGCACTTTTGGTAAAAAACACTTTTGAACACAAAAAGCAATCCCAAACACCATAATTTTACCACAAGGAGAATTGAAGTGTTATACCTTAAATTCCATATGTATGAAAATGCTTGAGACACTTATAAATTGGTTATAAAATGCTTATAGTTAACTTTAGGAGGAATCGAAGATCTTTTTCATAGTACAAAAGAAAGGACTTCACTTATAGCAGATATCTGACATCTTTTGAAAAGTTACATCAACAACATATTAGGATAGCTATGATGATTTAGGTTCGTCAGAGAATGTCTTTTTCAAGTATAAGGTTTGTGACACTAGTTTGAGAATGATTTCTTGCTGGTAAGACGAGATAAACTTGGTGTGAATTCAAGAAGTGCACCTTCTGGTCCATATCGGCAGGTGCATTTTCCTCTAAAATTCGGCTAGTCCTCAATGTTTCGAACAATTTAAGTATGAAACAAGTTATTACTTAGAGCCATTACAAAATTTAAAAAATCAAATGTAAAGTAAAGAACCAAAAGGAGATTGGGAGGTCATCATTCATTAACAAATTATTGGTGATCCAACAATCTCCCATGTTTAATGATGGCATCTGATACTTAAAGTAAATTGAGTCCAGGAAAACTTTTTTTATTTTAACCCTTTGTTCTTTTGGGTTCTTTTTCACTCGGGCCATACTTTTTTTATATTTCGATTTATTAAACTATCCGACATATACAAAATATAGAAAGAATGAAACCATGTATAATATAACTAAAGGAAAGATACTGAATTTACTTTGCAAAGCAAATTTACAAATACAAAAAAAATACATGACAAAAACAGATACAAGAATCCGATGACCATAGCTTCGGCATCCTAGACGGGAAGAAAGGTTGCTCAATATCTCGGGTTTTAAGCTCATCGGATAGTAGTGTGTAGAAAGTATGGTCGTCTTCATTGGCCGTTTGAGGGGCTCTCAAAAATCTCATTTCTCTACTTGCATCCTCAAAGAAGATTTCGTATTCTGGGTCGTGATTGATGTTTCTTGTCGATTGAGCTGCAAGAGTTGAGATTGATAAGTCAAGAGAAGATGCATCAATAACTTTACCTTCCCTAGCCATTTCTTGAAATATCGAGTTCGAGTCAAGTTTGGATTTAAACTATTTCTTAAAATTTCTTGAAATACCAATACTCAAGCTTGACTCACATAATTTACGCCCCTATGTAAGATAATCGATACTGCAAATGGTGGGGAGGTACTCCACAAGACACCAACTAAGGTAAGAGCTCTAATATCTACATTGGCTAAAAATTCTCAATACCTTTAGTCGCGATGCCTATGGTACAATGACATGCTATAACGTCATTTTGTCATATTCGCGAGGTATTGTAGCTGGACCCATATATCGAGCCCAACATTCAACTCTCCTTGCACATAATACTCTTGATTAGCCTAGGGACTAAACACAATAATTTCCTAATACAAAATATATAATCTAAAATCCACAACCGAATACGGGGTGACTTTTACTTGTCGAAATTCCAGATATTACGGTTAATAAAGTTTTTTTAATGGTGTTAGTCAAAAAGACCACACGGATGACACAAATTGAATAACATCGAGATCAAAATTTGTAACAAATATAATATAGAAACCCGTGTTATAAAAAATTCAAACCAAGCATCAAAATTTTATAATATATTCTCGTTTTACTAATGTTTATATATCGTTTTTGCATTATTTTGTTCAAATGTCCTAAAAAGGTAAATAAACTACTTCTAGTATTCATATATTTTCAAATCATCTTTATCTAAAAGTATTCTATTGCTTATGATATGAATTAATTATTATTTATAAAATTGGGCACATAATGATTATGTGACCTATTTATAAACTTGAAATGCTCTTTATCAAGAAACTTCAACTTGGAGGCGAGTATCATTTCATCTTCTATCATTTCAAGAAAGGGAGGATGCATATTAAAGAAATTATATCCCACCAAATGATTTAACAAAACCAATTTTTGTTTGCGTCTTCATCACTATGAATATCAAATATACCCATTCGTAAACATGATTTGTTATGTCTTCAGAATTCACGAGCAACTAGGGACGGAGCCAGTATTTTATAGCAGGGTGGTCATCTTTATATAACCATTTAAATATATTAATAAAATAAATAGAAACATTAAAAACAGACAATGACATCATATTTATAATGTGTCTAAATCATCTAAACGTCCTGACAAAATGATTTATATTACACCTATATATAGGAAAAAGGTTAGATGTCTAAAAGTGTTACAATGGGTTTATAAAACGTTTTTTAACATTTTTACATGTTTTTAAAATAACTCTAATATTAGTCATTTTATGCAATGTTATTTAAAAATTTTCATAACAAAATTGTCTTATAAAATAGGTAATACAATAATTTATTTTAAAAGCGTTATAAAAACTTGTTAAAACGTTCAAGAACGTCTCATAAACCTATGGTAATACTTCTAGATTGGACGCTTTATAATTTGGTCTTAAGAACTTAAATTTTATTCTATTAGAACACCAATAAGATATTTTATTTTCAAAATCCTATAAACTCAATTATATTATAATGATATATTGTATTTGTGACTCATAAAGTGATCTATCAAAATGTAAATGTATATAACCAATTTATATAATTAACATATTAACAAGTTTTCATTTTCTAAATTTCCCTTTCAATAATTAAGGTCAATAAAACTATTGTTTTAAAGATTAGAAAGTGAATTGGTCGATTAGAATTCATTTTATAAACCACAACTTAATTTTATATTGAATAACTAAAAATAATATAAAAACTTAAAAAATAATATGTGTGATACGTGGAGTTGAAAGAAGTGAAAGAGAAAGTAAACAAAAAAACTATAAACACCTCTCATCCAACAGAGCCCAACCTCATAGTGCAGTAAAAAATTTCAGAATGTGAAGGTGGGCCCAGGATAACCCTGGGCCAAGGCTGGCTCCGCCAGTGCGAGCAACTAGAGTTACTTAGACCATATGTATGATTTAGTAAATACTCGGTGTTATCGGACGTAAGACCATATGCATGCTCGTTTTCAGATTCAAACTGAGGCACATACGAAATTTGACTTTGCTTAGGAGCTTACACATCACCTCCAGTGTTCGAATTGCCACTAACATCGCTAAATGGACATACACACAAGGTCTTGGTGGTCATTCGCAACCAACAAAAAATATCTTGAAAGCGAATACATCTCGAGTGACGCATAATAGCTAAATTGACCAAAATACCTGTACGCTATTCTGGGCATACCCGACAAAACTGACGATACCACATTTTCTGTGAACATATAACCCAAGCTCGGATGTGTAATGTTTGGGGGCAACATTAGGTGAAGTTTTAGTTGATCAAAAACATATTTCCACTCATTGTTAATTTGTTGCCATGAGCCACCACCACAAACATGTAACTTAAAATTTCAGTTCTAGAACTCATTTTTAAATTAAACGTAAGAAAGAAAAAGAAGATGATCAAGTATCTTCAATATACTTGAGAAAGAAATAAATTGAGGAATTCTTTTGCATATCTTCGTTCTTAAGAAAGATTTATTTATACTTTAAAACTTCTTAATTCAAATTGTAGCAAGGTATTGGTTTTAATCATTAGACAAAACTGTATAATTACTATAGACAGTTTGAAAGAAAATATTGCACAACCAAAAATAAAACTTACTTGAAAAACTTGTAACATGAAATTTCTAACAAAAAATTAAAGATGTGAAAAGAGACTACGTCTGTAAATTGTGGTAAAAAAATTTGCAGATCTGACCATTATGACCATCGCAAATATCATCATCATCCCAAATCCAATCTCGATGAATTATCACCTGCAACTACATGCACCTCCCATTCACCACATAACAACCCCTCAACCTAAAGCCGCTTCTTGTTTATGTTGCTTTTCCCGTCCCTAAACTTGGACTCACCGCTGCAAACCTTGGTGGTTGATTTGCTTCTGTCATGAATTGTTGGTTTACTTTTTTGGAGAAGGTTTATCTAGGGTATGCCTAGATTACATCCTCAACAATTTTGTAATTAAGTTATGACTGTCTAATACTAAGTTTGAGCACAGAATGCTAATGATTGGACTCGAACCCGGGTGGATGGGATAGTCCATCACATCCCCCTAGGCTTTCAATTTGCTAGTACGCCACCACCCCTCTGGTTAACTGTTGGTTTACTTTCATTAGTGAAATTGTGGTAAACATTAGGGAAGAAACAGAAAAGACGTTGATAATGGGGGATTATTAGTCACCAAGTGTCATACGCATTTGGTGTTGACGACCACTGGCAACGACGAGCTAGTGGAGAAACAAATAAGTTGTTGGCAACACTTAGAAGGAATCAAGCGTGTGTAATTTGAGAATCATTAAATGTTTAAAATGAAAAAAAATGTTAAAATTACACAAGTAAACCTAATTATTGTATTTGGGAGACCTAATCTATAATTTTCATATAAGTACAACGTCCAAATTTGTAAGTTACTCTAAATGTTATCATCATCTTGTTAGAATAAATAACCGATAATTAATAAAACGTAATTATTGTGTTTGGGGAACCTAATCCATAACTTTTATACAACTACATGGACCAAATTTGTAACTTACTCTAAATGTTAGTATCATCATATAAAAACAACCGATTATTAACTATGATAAAAGTCTATTTTATGGTTCGATTTAATTATTTAGAAGAATATGTCAAAACAAATGATCCGTAGATCTTTTTAGACCTTCCCATTATTATAATAATGTAATCTGTCACTTCCCATTTGTCAAACCTAAAAATAAAAAAATTGAATAAAAAATAAAAACATTAAAAACAATAACCCACCGAACAATGAAATCATTGACTAAACGACGTCACCTCCCACCCCTTTGACTCTTTCTCTCTCTCTAATCTCTATCTATCTCTTCAAAACCCCCCCATTTCTTACTCTCTCTCTTCTTTCTATCTCTCTTTCTCTCTCTAAAAAGTTGTAAAAACCAGAATTGATTCTTACAAATGGCCAGGGATAAAGGCAACGAGCTGTACCTGAGTGTTCCAAGCTTCTTCAAATGTCCAATTTCTATGGATGTTATGAAATCTCCGGTGAGTTTGTGCACCGGAGTTACATACGATCGTGTTAGCATCCAGAAATGGCTGGATTCCGGCCACAATACGTGTCCGGCGACCATGCAAGTCCTTCAATCGACCGACGTCGTTCCGAACCTAACGCTCCGCCGCCTCATTCGCGTCTGGTCCGATTCCTACCTCCTCCGCCCGGAATCTCACGCCGCCTTCAACAACCACCTCGCCTTCGATTCCATCAAAAAGTTCGTCAATTCCGAAAACACGGAAGCCGCTTCGTTATCGAGTATCGTTAGTTTCGCGAGATCGTCGGTGGAGAACCGAGAGTCGTTGGCGAAATTGGACGGATTCGTGCCGTTGATGGCGAGGATTGGAAAATGAGTAAAGAAATCGAAGTCGTTGAGACGGTTGTGACGGTTTTGGATCTGATTCTGCCGGAGAAAGGAGTGAAAGAGCAATTGATTAAACTGTATTCCAACGACGCGTCGTTATCGCCGTTCGAATTCGTTCTCCGAAACGGCGGTGTGGACGCGAGGATCGCCGCGGCTAGGGTTCTGGAATCGCTCGCGGCGTTCGACGACGAGTCTCGCCGAGTGATCGCGGATCAAAGCGGATTGTTCAAAGAGCTGTACCGTCTTGCGGTCTCCTCCAATGATCAGAAAGCCGCGGAGGCAGGGTTCGCGGCCCTGATCGCGGTCTCCGCGTCTCGGCAGTCGAAGAAGGAGCTCGTCCGTCTCGGAATCGTGAGAGCGGCCGGTAAGATCGTCTCCGGTAACGAAAGCACAACGGCGTTGGTCGAAAAAGCGATGAAGATGCTCCAGACGGTGTCGACGTGCACAGAGGGACGGACCGCGATATGCGAGGACGAGAACTGCGTGACAGCGGTGGTGCAGCGGCTGATGAAGGGATCAGCTGCGGCTACGGAGCACGGGATCGGAGTGATCTGGAGCGTCTGTTACATGTCTCGAGATCGGACGGCCCAGGAAGCCGCGATGAGGAGCAACGGAATGACTAAAGTGTTGCTGGTGATGCAGAGTAACTGCTCCGCCACGGTGAAGCAAATGTGCCGGGAATTGGTGAAGGTTTTCCGAGTTAACTCAAAGTCTTGTTTGGCGAGCTACGAAACGCGTACGACTCACATCACGCCTTATTGACTGGGTCAACTCGGGAAACTTTTTTGTTTGTTTTTAGCATCTCTGACGACACTTACCGATTCGATTACACCCAAACAAAAGCTGTAAATCAAAATTTTCATTATAAAAAGTATCACAAATTGATCAGTCCATAAATCAAGGAGAAAACGTGAATTACTTATTACCCGCAAATTTTGAAGTCAACACAACTTATATTATGTCTTTAATTATTAATTTTAAACAGAGAATCTCATTTATGTGTGTATGTATGGGAAATTGGGAATGGTATATGCAATTCTATTAATGTTAAAATCAAGTTGATTTATATAACAGAAACGTAAATACCAGGGATTTTAATGTTGATGTATGAGAGAAGAAAATACAATTGATAGGATGCTATTGGCAGATATATAGGGGTGTCATTAGCAAGGTCCTTATATGTATATTAGACCATCTACAGACGGCCAGATGGCCGTTCTGAGCTTGATTCAGGTCCAAGAAGACGATTTCGTAGACCATGAAAATGAGACCCAACAAATGAGAACCCATCCAGCCCGATGATCACCCATCCATTACAAAGATCCATGACCTACAGTTTGAAGGAAATGATGCAAACCACGTTTCCATAAGCATCCCCAATTAAGTCTAGTCACTCCACTCTCATTTGAAGTGTTTATTCACCACAAACCCATGTTATTCGGTTATTCTCCATGCATTAGTTAATCCGTCCTATTCTAAGTCTACGTTCATCCACATAGTTTTAATTAGAATTTCTCTACTATTTTATTGTTATTTATCTTTAGCTCCGCTTTGGGCCATTATGTTAAGAAAATCATCAAGTTACCCTCTTCAAACTCTGACAAACGGGTTCGGTTTCTGCCTATCAGACGAAATTCAAGCGTGTTAGCAATTGCGTTCTTTCCTTGATGAACTTCTCAATTGTTTCATCTTTGGACTTCAGTCCGACATCCAAAACGATCTCTCCTTTCACAACCCTCTATCTCTTCACCAAGCTTACATTTTTGTCTAAACTTGTTAAAGACAAACTCTCGATTACTCACTCTCGCTATTCTTCCTTCCCTCGTACATTTCCTTCGACTCCCAAATCACCTACGCCGACTATCCAAACACACATCCTTCTACGTCTTCTTCCTGCACCACAGTGAACACCTAACGCCCTTTCCCTTTGTCGCTTTTTGTGGAGGAGGTTCAAAAACGTCGTTCCCAAGGTCTCTGTTCTCGATGTTCCGAGAAGTTTCATCTGGGCCACTGCTGAAATCCACTAGAATTTGTCCACTTGGAAACAAATGAACCAATCTCACTCACTATTTACTTTGATCCTACCAACTCACACCTCATTCACCATGACATTCTCGTCCAACCGAAAACCCAAAACAACGTAGACCCACCTCCCTCTTTCGACTTTGGCCCTACCCACTTTTTCGCTCTTTCTCCTGTCACCTGTAATAACCGAAACTTTAGTTTTGTAGTAACTTAAATTTTTGGCGTTAAATCACCAAATTGAAAGAAAATATGGAAAAGGGGTTAAAAATGTGCATTATTGAAAGTTGCTAGTGGGTTTGAATTATACCCTTTTGGGAATGGGCTTAGCCTTAAGTCCATGCTATTTAAAGGCCTAAACCTAGAATTTGTCATTTTTGGGGAAATCATTGGTGAGTGTGTGAAAGTGTGTGTGTTCCATCATCATCTTCAAGCATTCTTCATCTCCGAGTCGGGATTCTTCACCAAAAGTAAGATTTACGATGCCTTTTAGCGTAAAAGTTATTTAGAATTGATTATTAAGTATATTGTAATCAATTGGGAGTAGTTTGAGGTGATTTAGACATATTTAGAATGATTTTTAGGGCTGTTTTGGGTAATCTGCGAGAAATCCCGAGTCGGGGTACTTCTCTAGTTCCCCGAGTCGGATTTTCGTTTCCCGAGTCGGGATTCGGCTTTTCTTGAGTCAGATTCCGACTTTCCCCGAGTTTAAGTATGAGTTTCCCCCGAGTCGGATTATAGGAATTCCCCGAGTCGGGATATGGCTTTCCCTGAGTCAGGATATGCCTTTCCCCGAGTCAGGGTACGCATTTCCCGAGTCGGGATATTTGATTTCCGGGTCGGATTTTGGGAGATTTCGACTTTAGGGTTAGTTTTTTGGAGAGGAATTTCCATAAGAATTTCCTAGCGGAACCCCCGTGCTAGGTCTGCCTAGGGGTGTCATAGTTAGTAGGTTTATTAAGTGCGAATCATTAATGCCTTAGAACATTTACAGATTCACTAGGAGGAGTAGCTGGGAGTACAGTGAGATAGACTCAGGTGAGTTCCCTTACTGGATTGAATGGAACGTTTTAACTGTTTTACAAAAATCCATTCTGATTTTTGATAAATGTTTTGACTGCGAAATTTACTTGATGATTTATATGATGATTACGAAATGAAATGATATGAAATGGTAATTACATTTAAACATGCTTAAAATTGGTAATATATGAATTTGTTGATAGATGTGTTGCATTAAGGACACTGGGTACCTTGGAACTATATGTTCCTTGGGAGAGTTTACCATTTGGCCTGATCAGTCATTTGGGGGTACCTCGGGACTACGTCCCTTGGGAGTTATTGTTAGGCGCCGGATGGGCCTGATTTGTAAGTCACTAGGTGACGAGGTTTTTCTTTGTTCGCAACACATCTGCTTGTTTGAATATTTTTTGAAATGTGGTCAGCGGGCCGGAATTGTAAATAACTGTTTTGAGGGAATTCACTAAACCCTACGGTCTAACCCTCGCTTTCCAAACTTTTTCTCTCTTATTCTTTTACAGGTGTCGCCCGTGAGAGTAGGAAGGGCAAGGAAAAGGTCTGAAGATTAGATAGATTCGGTATTAGTTTCTATTTACGCACTTTGGACACTTGAATTTATATCTCAGTCGTGGAGGGTTGTTCCGCGTGCACCAGACATTAAATGCTTTATATATGATAGTATATTAAATTCCGCTGCATTAGATCACTAGGGTTTAACTTATGTTGCGTTAATGATTTGTTTGGGAATTTGGGGTGTTACATCACTCTTCATGGCACATCATCCGTGTGCTCTCTCCGCGTTATCGGGACTATCTCTGTCACCCGGTCACGGTCCTCATTGATTTCGGCAGCACACACAATATCATGCAACCTAGAATGGACCCCTTCCTAAACCTTACTACAGTCTCGATGCTTTCGTTTCTCGTGATGATTGGAAATGGCTCGTTCATTCACTACTATGGTGTTTGTCCCAACGTCCCACTCTAACTCGCACATGCTTCCATTTCTCTTTCCCTATACCTTCTTCCGATTGAAGGAGTCGACCTTGTTCTTGCCATGACATGGCTTGGTTCCCTCGGTTCAGTCGTGGCCAAATTTTCAATTCCCTAAGTTACTTTTAGACACCATGATAATTCGGTCACCCTTCGCGGCGAGCCTCTAGACAACCATGCCTTACCTACTTCTACTTGTCACTTGATCCAAAAGCATGCAGTGGCCTCTATTAACCTCCTACTCATGGAGGATTAACCCCACCCCTCTTCCCATGTTGATTACATTGAGAACCAACCTCACCCCATTCCCCCTATCTCACAATTTCTCACCCACTTTCAATATCTTTGTCTTCTACTATTTTATTGTTATTTATTTTTATTTTAAAGCTTAAATTAGTCGTAATATTTGCGTTATAAATATGTAACTTGTTTCTTCATGGAGTTTTTAATAAGAAAATTGCCCTAAATACGAGTGTTTGAACAAGCAGAGTAGTAATCTCAAATCGACTTTTTAGCATGTTCTAGTATTTCACGATACCTTATGTCCGTTACTAGAAATAATGAAACCTTTCAGTCGTTTCATGTAAACATCCTCTAGAAGAATACCGTTCAAGAAGGTTGTTTTGACATCCATTTGATGGATAACTAGATTATGTAATGTCGCCAAGGCGATTAATAATCTAATAGTTGAATTACGTGTTGCGAGAGCATATGCGTCAAAATAGTCAATACCAAGTTTCTACCGAAACCGTTAAATGATTAATCTGGCCTTGAATTTATCAACTCTCCCACCCACTTTCATGTTCTTATTGAGAATCTATTTGCACCCAAGTGGTTTAAAACCTAGAAGCAAATTCTTTTATACCCAAATATTATTATCAAGAATTGATGACATTTCGTCATCTATTGCTTCCTTCCAAAAGACAACATCTCAAGAATTTTCTTGCATATCAATGAAAACGTTAATTACTTATTACCCACAAATTTTGAATTCAATAAAACTTATATTATGTCTTTATTATTTTTTATCATCAAAATCTCATTTATCTGTGTATGCATGGGAAATACTATTTGTATCTCTATTAATGTCAAACAATGTTATTTACATCCCTATTAATATTAAAGGGTAATGCTATTTGCATTCCTATGAATGTCAGAATCAGGTTAATTACTGTATTGAGAATGTAACAAACGTTTTTTTTTATGTAGATGTGTGTGATGATTGAGGAGAAACACTTGAAGGGGTATGGTTAGAAATGTTTAGAGATGCAATTAGCCTCCTCTATATTAAAAGGGCAATGCTATTTGCACTCCTATAGATGTCAGAATTAGGTCAATCAACTGAAATGCGAATGTCATTAGCCTTCCCCTAATGCATATCAATCCATCAACATATAGATATTCTTGGTATTTTATAGATTTTGTGCGAAATAATAATTATGATTTTTTTAAATATTATTGAATTCAAAATTAATCCATGAGACTAAATAATACAACATTCATTATTGTTTAAACTGAATAATAGTGACACTCCTATCAATAATTATCTATTATATCATTTTTCACATAGCATATCAATTTGTTCTATCATCAAACACATCATATAATATACCTTTAATATATAGATTGACCAAATTAGAGCCACAATATTAGTTAGTAAGAGTAACACACTATGCAAAATTGTTGTGTTTCTGTGTCACCTTATGTGAATATTTTAAATTACTGTTTTTAACTTTCAAGATTACAATAATCTATTTTAGGACCATAAATCTTAGAATCAAAACACTATGTTGATCATACTTTGAAACCCTATTCTTGTTTTAGATATAAAAGAGTACTTAAGGGTGTGTTTAGTTGTGGAAAAATTTCCTGTTTTCTACAAAATTTTTCCATGAAAAATGAAAATTTAGAAAACTTGTTTAGTTGATTCAATTTAGAAAAAAATTTCTAAGAAAACAAAATTATCATTTTCAAAATTTACACTTGAATTAGAAAACTACTTTTTATAGTTTTCCAATTCTCATTTTTATTTTCCATTTCCATTTTCAATTGCCGTCCCTTCTCGTATAAAGGGTAACATGATAAACGAAAAATAAAATGGTAGGAAAGACAAATAAAAAAGGACAAATCAAAATGACTAAAATTGTAATTTAGTCTATGATATGCTAAAATAAAAAAGACAAAAAAGTTAATCAATATTTTGAACTGGAGTTATTCGGAAAGAATAAAGTGAAATAGAATAACAATTACAATAATCAAATTTGTAATTAATTTATAAAATAATCAAAATTAATACTAAATGATAACTATAAGGATAAAAAAAATATAATTTAATTTTAAATATATGAAAATGAAGTTCTAACACACATGATACTCGAATCTACAGATGGAGAGTAGTTGCATTTATTATATTCAAATGATCAAATATAAACATATTCAATGTTCTTCTGATAATTAGGTCTTCAATCGACTACTTTGGGAAATCTTCATTTTCTTATTTTATCAATCGTGTTTATTTTTATTATTTTATTTATATAATTGATTTGTGTTTTTTACCCAAAAAATTCAAAGTTATAACACGCATTAAGAATGGTCGAATCAAATCAACCTTAAGTCCATAAAACTAAAAAAAATATGATAAATGGACCTAGAAAAGTTCCTATTAATATTTTATTATATTTTTTGTACGTTTTCAAGCTTCGACTATTGAATATTATAGTTGTTAAACGATCGTTGTAACGGTTTTAGGGTTTGAATGCTTTAAATTTGATATTTCCCAATGCTTTTGCAACTGTGTACGTTGATGACCGGATTAGTTTATGTATACCTTAATTTATCCAATTAGAAGTTTAAGCTGACATCTAAGTAATCCATGATAACCTGTGGATATCAAACCGATGAACTAATGGTAAAAGCGAGTCTAAAAACAATATCATCACAATTCCATCAGTATCATGGACGGAGCTAATGAAGGGCACGCGGTGGCACGGGCCACCGTTAAATTCCTCCGTCGTAGTGTAAAAAATTTCGGTGCCACCGTATCAATTTGTCGTGTGCCACCATATCTATATATATATTAAAAGAATGTTTTTGCTGATGTCATCAAAATGAAATTGAGTGATTTCATTGGTCAATTAAATAAATCCTATCAAATGATGATGTCATAATCTATTTCTATTTTTTACATACCTAAAATTTCTCATTAATTTATTAATTTCCCTTTTATAATTTACATTTTGTATCCTTATAATTATTTGATTAAATTACTTATTACCCCTTAGTTTTTCAATTTTCACTTTACATTTTTATCATATTAAGGTAAATAATGTATATGAATTAAAACCATTTAAGCTTTTTTTTTTCTTTTTTATAAATTACACCCTTATAATCGTCTCGACGATACCTTTAAAATGAGTATAATATTGAATATTTTTTTAATTTATTTATATTAGTAAATATAAATTAAGTTGTTTACATTTTATTACAATTCTATCGTTGATATTCTTGAAATTTAAAGATTCCTTTTTTTAATCTAATTTTTTTTATAGATTATTTATAATCGTCTCGACGATATCTTCAAAATGAGTATAATATTGAATATTTTTTTTAATTTATTTATATTAGTAAATATTAAAAATAAATATAAATTAAGTTGTTTACATTTTATTACAATTCTATCGTTGATATTCTTGAAATAAAAAGATTCCTATTTTTAATCTAAATTTTTTTTTATAGATTATTTATAAATAACAAAAGTTTATTTTATTTAAAACCCTATTGTTGTCATTTTTTTTTTGGAAGAGGTATCCCAGACCACATTGGGCCCAGACTAATCCTCGGCAATTTTTGGGTCGAAGCCCAACTGCTAAAGCATGCAGCCCGGGGTCGAAGCCCCCGTACCTCCAGAATGCGTCCCCCATGGCTCGAACTCGGGTTCACCACTATGCAGTGCCCAAGCCTTACCACTAGGCTAACACTCCTTTGGTCTATTGTTGTCATTTTAATCTTACTAATTCTATAGATCATTTATAAATAATAGCTTTTTTTAAACCCTACAAATCAAAAACACTATATAATTTATTTCAGAATCCCTCCCGTTTTAGAATCATTCACGAAATCCAAATCTTTCAACAAAAGAATTTCAAATATTTTAACAACTATTAGATGACTAAAATATTTAATAATAAAGTAAGAGTAATTTTTTTTCATTTAAATCGTTGATTAATTAGAGTTATTTTAATAAATAATAATTCTCTACTTACTCAATTTCAAAGAAAACTTTGAATAAAAAAATGAAAGAAAAGTAATTTAAATGTTATATATATAATTTCCTAAATGGTTATGATTAAACTAAATCATTAATGTTTCTTTTATCAATTAACTAAGTCATATTTATATTGTTAATTGGATATTACGTTTGGTTTGTGTGAATTATTTGTGAACTTTATAATGCAAATGCTAATTCTTATTAGAAACTAAAACATTATGTTTAAATCGTCCGTGTATTACACGGGCCATTAACTAGTATATTTTGAAACTGCAGTAAGGACATAAGTTTTCTTTGGTTCAGTTGGTTAATTACTTGTTTTATAACCATGAGGTCATGGGTTCAAGTCCTGTTAGAGACATTTTTTAGATGAACCAACCACTAGACCAATAGAGATTTGTAAATGGTCAGTATCAGTACAAAATCTAATCCAAGATGTGACCAGATAAGTTTTCCTCCTATATAGTTATAACAACATCATTTATAATAATTGTGTAAGTCCTGTTAGAGACATTTTCTAGATGAACCAACCACTAGACCAATAGAGATTTGTGAATGGTCAGTATCAGTACAAAATCTAATCCAAGATGTGACCAGATAAGTTTTCCTCCTATATAGTTATAACAACATCATTTATTATAATTGTGTAGGAAATATGTTTACATGAAAAACATGTCAACACAATATATGACATCTTCATATACTTGAATAAAAAAAGATTTGATGATAATTATTCAAATATAATCTACGATTAAATCTACTACATTTGAATAATCCTCATAATTGATGTATACAACACGAAAAAAAGGATAAGGGTCAAAGCCTTAAAACTAGGAAAACACTTTTCCATTTTTTTCTTAATTGCGTAGTCTAAGACTTTATGAAATCTTTATACTATAAAGTAAACAAGACCATAATAAATAATATTTTCTTTTTAAGGTGATGCATAAAACATGAAAAAAGGTGATCCGCAAAAGGACCAAAGGAAAAGGCAAAGTCATAAATTCAGGAGTTTATAAATGAAAGAGGAGGGGATGAGCCTATGAGGGTATTGGATTATCTCATAAATCTCCTAAAACTAAGAGGGTTTAAAAAATTGTATGTCAAAGTGTAAATTGTAGGGTTCTTACCATTTGGTTTAAACAATAACTACACCGTCCGGCTTGGTTCGGTTTGTAATTTGGAGTTTAATTTGACATATGCTCATAATAGTCAAGTCTTGGTAAAACCGTGGAAACCATATGGTGTTTATGACACGGGTATATATAAAGTAGGGGCATTCTTGTCTTGTTGCTTGTTTCTATTTGGACTCGTCGTGAAGGATTTTGTTAACGTTCGTTAAAATTTTCATGCTAAAGTATTTTAAGTTAACGTACGTTATTAATTTCATTTAAAGGTGTTTGAGCGTAAATTCTCATATTAAGGTATGTTAATAATTGTTAAATGATGTTAATACTTTCATGTAAACGTATATATAATGTATATGGTATTTTTTTTTCTCCTTGGAAAAAGGTTCATTACATTTTTGGCAATTTGGTCATTAAGTTACTGCAGTCTGATGTCTGGCCACATGATGCTAGCGTCTGGACTCGAACATGGGTAGATCGGATATTCCACCAAACCGACCCCCCTCCCCAAGGCATTTTGTCAGTTTGTCACCGCCCTTGTGTTATGTATAAGGTATTTTAATGTATGAGGTTAAAATACCACTTGATGGAATAGAAAGCAAACAAAGATGAGGTTGAGAAGCCATGGAATCATCTTATTCAACAATTGTGGAACTAAGTACAAAAAACACACCTTAAAAAAACACACTAGCTTTGTGAAACGACTCTCATGCCTTCTCATTCACAAGCCTCATCCCTATTTATACTATGGACCTAAACACCTTACAAGCCCAAGCCCAAGCCCAATCTCATTACTTTACAATATTTGCATATTAATCCCTCATACAATGTAAAAGCTTACTTTGTAAAACTTCCTGTTATTAAGACATTTATGGTCCTAATAGAGAGGATGTTAATATCTGACCTCCTTTACATCAATTTCATCTATGTTTCATTTATTTATAGTCATACCACTACCGCTTTTTTATAGCCTTTCAATCAAACAAAAAAACTCATAAGGGTACGACAGGTACGAGATGAACAGTTCTCACAAAGGATATCTTACATGATCTCAACACTCATGTTGGAACTCTTTTCTTGTAAGATCCCATGTGGACCATCTAATACCCCTTGGATGCATTTTGTAGTTTGATCTAGTGGTCAGAAAACACACATTGACATGTACATAAATAGTTGGAACTTTGATGACAATGTTGTAAAGGAAGTAGAATGTTTACATGCATCATCTCAACGTGAACATCATGTTACCACATATTAACGTCAATTACAATAAGTTAACTTGAAAACATTAACTTACCTTAACATAAATTAATGTATTTTAATATATAATCAATTAAACAAACCTTAAATGAAAATGTCAACATAACATATGTTAACAAACATCAACATATCTTAGCATAAAAGTCTTAATACAAGTTAAGTAAAACCATTTTAACATAAAAACATTAACATAAGTTATCATATGTTTATATTAATCATCATAAAATGGTTAACATACATTCAACAAATCGATCTTGACATGTCCATATGCGAATAACCAAAAGACAACGATGCCCCTTCCTTCACATAATAGGTGCGTGTCGTAGTTGGACAAATGCGCTAAATAATGATCAAGGACTAGGATAGGTTCCTATGGTTGTTAGAAAGTGCTGAATTTTTTACTAAAACAGAACTATATATATATAATATATATATATATATATAGAGAGAGAGAGAGAGATAGAGAGAGAGAGAGAACATATCTGAATATGGTTGTCAGAACATATCTGAATTTTACCATTTTTTATGAAGATTTTAGGAAATCATTCTTGAAAAATTAGGGTTTTTAAAGTGTGTTTTTTATATTCATCATTTTTGTTCTTGAAGGTTCATTATGTGTTCTTGAAGGCTGAAGTGTGATGATATGAAGATTCATTAGATGAATTTAGATATATATTTTAATTCATTTGGTGGATTTAAATGTAAATGTATTTTTTGTTTGTATTCATTAGGTGAATTTAAATGTAAACAAACATTTTGTTTTGTATTCATAGATGAATATAAATGTAAATGGACATTTTATTTTGTACTCATAAGGTGAATTTATGTTTGTATTCAATAGGTGACTTTATAGTGGATATGAATATTCATCTGGTGAATATGAATATTCATAAGGTGAATATGAAGTTTCATTTGGTGAATAATTTATGTTTTATTTGGTGAATTTAAGGATTCATAAGGTGAATAAGAAGTTTCATCTACTGAATTTGAAGATTCATAAGATGAATATGAATATTCATAAGATGAATATGAATATATGAAGATTCATAAGAAGAATATGAATATTCATAAGGTGTATTCACCTAATGAATACAAACAAAATATATATATTACATTTAAATTCACCTAATGAATTCAAATATATATTTAAATTCATCTAATGAATCTTCACATCATCATCCACTTCAGCCTTCAAGAATACATGATGAACCTTCAAGAACAAAAATGATGAACATCAAGAACACAACTTCAAAACTCTAATTTTTCAAGATTGATTTTCTAAAATTTTCCTAAAAATGTTAAAATTTAGATATGTTGTTCAAATCAAGATTACAAACAACTTTTGTTAAACAACAATCCAAAACATTTGTGAAGGTAAAAAAAATTGAACATACATCATAAAAACATACTAAAAAACACTATCGAAGAAAAAATATCCAAAAAACGTAAAAAGAATGAAACCTTCACAGCATTTCCGCTGTGAAGGTTCACATTATTTATTTGAAACATTCACAGCATTTGAGTTATGAAGGTTTCGGTTTTTACCTGTTTTGGATATTTTTTGCATCGAAAGTGATTTTTAGGTCTGTGTATCGGAGGTGGCGGATGTGGCTGGTGGTGGTGGCAAAGGTGGCTGCTTGTGATGGCAGTTGTGGCTGCAGGTGGTGGCGGTGGTGGCTGCTATTGGTGGTGGTGATGGAGGTAGCTAGCTGCTGGTGGTGGTGTGACGGAGGTGGCTGGTGGTGGTGGCGGAGGTGGCTGGTGGTGGGGGCGGTGGTTGCGGTCGTGGCTGGTGGTGGTGGCGATGGTCGCATAGGTGGCTGGTGGTGGTTGCGGAGGTGGCTGCTGCTGCTGGTGCCGGTGGTGGTGGCGGTGGGGAGGCGACGGTGGTGGGGAGGCGGCAGTGGTGTGGGTGGTGGTGGCGGTGGCAGTGGTTGTGGCGGAAAGTGGTGGTAGCGGCGGATATTACAAATACTCCGGATATATATATTTGAAGAAAGATAAATATGTGGTTGAGAATCTTTCTCGCGTTTTCTTAAAAAGTTATTGTTCTCGTTTTCCTAAATGTTCTCATTAGGTTTAGGTGAGACCAAGTTGTTTTCGTGAGACCGGTGAGACCAACATTTTTTACATGAAATTTCATAGCAAAACTTTGTGAAGGTTAAAAAAAATCGAACATTTTATCGTAAAAACATTGTAAATGTTGCGTTCACGGTGTTTTTTGATGTGAAAGTTTGATTTTTTTTATCTTCACAACATTTTTGCTATGAAAGTTCGAATTATTTATTTGTTACCTTCACAAAATTTTGAGTTGTGAATGTTTCCTTTTTTTACCTTATTTTGGATTTTTTTTTTCCTCGATAGTGTTTTTTAGTATGTTTTTAGGATGAATGTTTGAATTTTTTTAACATTCACAGTGTTTTGCTGTGAAGTTTCATGTAAAAAGTGTTACTCTGATCGATCTCACAAAACAGCTTGATCTCACGTGAACCAAACCCTATATATATAACGTTGAGGTTGAGGATGTATTGATTATACGTCAATTCTTAAGAGCATCTCCAACAGGTTTGCTATAATTTTTCTAAAATAACAAATGAAATGTCAAAATCTCTAAAATCATATTTTTCTATCTCCAACAGCTTTTCTATTATAGAGATTTTATCATCATTTATATTACTAAAATTATACCTACATTTATTATTCCAATGAACTTTTTAAAAAAAATTTAAACAATCAAATTATTCTATTGGTGGAAAATATTAAAATAATATTTCTCTTTCTAAAAAAGTAATTTTAGAGAAATCTCTATATTTAGAGATTTCTCCAAAATTTTCTATTTTAGAGAATGGGATAGCAATCCTGTTGGAGCATTTTAGCAAACAAAACCTCACTTTTTTCTATTTTAGCAAACCTGTTGGAGATGCTCTAATAAACCCGTACAAAATTTTGAAACTTCATATGGGAATCCACATTTGCTTACCAACCTTTTTACCAATTATTCACATATGGAATATTAATATGTGAACCTACACTTCCATTTACCAATGCTACAAATATGAAACATATATTCATACATTCAAAACATCATTTCATTTATTATGTTAACCTCCACGTATACCGTAAACACACGCATATATACATTTTGGAGAACCATAAAAAAATTAAAAACCACAAGAAGATTTAGTATGTTATTTCACATTGTGAAACGATGTATGTTAAATTATAGTGTTGTTTAGCAACATGGTTGTTGTTAATGTCTATTTTTGGTATTTCTTTATTTGACGTTAAGAAACAACACTATATATTTTCATGCATTGTTTCACATTGTGAAACAACTCATGATTAGTTATTTTCATGGTTCTCAACTTTTATGTGATTCTCGTTTGATGGACACTAAATCCTAATATGTAAGTAATTTTACTTTCAAATGGGTTTTTTTTATGTATATGATGATATGAATCTCAATAGGTATAGTGTCAAACTCCCAGATAATGGCCAGGGTTCGAGGCTCGGTCCACTCCTTGTTCTAAGCGCTGAGACAAGATGTAACTTCGCTGAGGGGCTGATCAGGTGGGGATCAGTTAGGTCTACATAGGTCTACAGACCATGGGATTAGGGTTTTCCCGCCAAAATTAACCTTTTGAAGATGGTTAAAAACTCCCTCATTTGCTAAATAAATCTTCAAATTAGAATCAAACCCTATTTAACAACACCCATAAAAGATTACTCTGAAAAGCAACTCATTTGCTCATTTTATTTTGTTGCTTTTTATTTGAGTGGTAGAAAATGTGTTTTTTTCCATCTTTTGGTAGATGGCATATGATAAAGTACATACCTTCCCCAAAGTTTTCAAAATTTCGGGCAATTACTTATTACTTTCTTTGAGATATGGACTTCGTATAGAAATACGCATCAACTTGAAACCAAACCGACAGATAAAAATGATATAATTGAAAACTAAACCAACCCAAGTCACCGGAATACACGAGAAGTGCTAATTTTTATGATAAGTGTAAAAAATACTTTTAAACCATTGATCACTTTTAATCAAATACCCTTCCATGAATTTTGGTCAGAAACTGAAAGGAAATTGATCCAGTGCATCTTAATCCATAACATCCTAAAGTTCATCAAGTTGTCATCTAACGGTTGATAACCAACTCGCACCAAATTTGACACTCATCACCAAAACCCAACCCACCAACCTAAATGGTTTAGTCTAAATCCAATCTCTGCTTAAAACCGGTTTAATCCAAATAGGACACAAACTCATTTTAGATTCGAAAAAATCTTCAACCAAAGACCCATTTTCATATGTAAAGCCTAGAAACAAACTACACCCTGGCCATTTGGCAAAGTTAGAATTTCATCCCAGTTGGGTTACACTTTTAACACAGCCAATGGACAGGTCCATACATCTTTATACACCATTGGAAGGTAATAGTGCATGTCAATGTCAATGAGGAAAGGTTCATAAACATAAACCAATTCTTCATCAAAATGGTCGGACCCAAACCAATTAAATAATAAAGATTAAATAGACGAACGAATACTTGATTAGGGGTTGGGTTTAGGTGAGAAGTGGAGTTATTGTAAAATGGACAAGAACGGATCTCCACCTTGAATGCAAATTAAGATAAAATACACCATATCAATTCCCTGTCTAGCGCAATTAGCAAGATGGGTTTGAAATTAAAAGTGCTCAATGGTCCATATCCCTTCTTACCCTTGTCACCTTAAATCTTCTTCTCACACAATCCTTCACGATTAGAGTTAAAACGTTTATAAAATAATCAAAAAAATAGAAATCTGATGAGACCGTTAGAGGAAGCTAATGTGACAGTGCCAACAGCTTTTAAAAAACAAAAGTAGTGCAAAGAAGCAGCGCATGGGGCTGCACACGGGTTGAACGCATTTGAATAACTCAACCCAATGTTTGCAATTTGATAAATCTCAACCCAGACAAAACTGCAAACCCAAACCATGCGGGTTGGGTTGCTCGATTTTTTTAGCACAAGAACTCGTCTCAACAAAACCGAAAACTGAAGAACCATTACAAAGTCAAGCAACGATTACATCTTTAAAAAAGATCCATTCAACACTCAAAACAAAAAATATCCGAAACAGAAACAGATACTAAAATCTGGGAAAAGGGATATAGTAGATACCAGTTTGACAAAATTCAAAATGGGACAATGTGTAAAATCCTGCAGGTTCGGCATGCTGTGATATAATCCTCGTGTAGCTAGATCCAGCTGAAAAATAAGCGACCATCAAGATATTTGTTTATTCAACAAAAACGAGCTCCAACCAGAAGGTAATAACAGATTATAGACCTTGCATCTACCCCAAAGAGTAGACTGGAACCAAACCAAACAAGCCCAACATATCCCATTAGGAGATAAAGGCTGGGAGTAATGATGTATACAAACCTCTAATACCACAAAGAGTAGAGCAGTTTTTTTGACCTTTTTCTGTGAAAATTTGTTATGCAAACCAAATAAACAAGATGAATACATCCCCGTTGAGGTCTACTTGTTTACATGGGTCTAAGAAGCATGCGAGACATACACCTCGGTTGTCTGAGGCGGTTGAGAGGCATACGCCTCAATACAGAGGCTTTATTCTTTATGAAAATGACCGAAACCTTCTCTATTTCTTTTTTTAAAAATTTGTTCTTCTCTGATTCTTTTAAGCCATATCTGTGCTACTCGTCTGTTCTCCTTCATGAGTACCATTTTTCTCCCATTCTCTTTGCATTTTCTTCTTTAATTCTCTTCGGTTCACAAAAGTACTATGTATATGTATATACCGGATACACTTTTTTATATTTAGTCTTTAGTGTGTGTCACGGTTACACTTCTACTCCCACATGTTGATACTCAATATTTTTTTCTTATGAACATGAGCATATTAATATATACATATATATAGGCCACATTCTTTTGCAAACTCCATGATTCATATAAACTTTGTGAACCCATATAAACCACCCATTTTGAATTTTCTTTTAAAATTTTATGTGAAAACCGTTTTTTTTTAGGGATTAAAAACAATCATGGGTGGAAGTTGATCTAATTTTTAGCCATTGATTAAAGTAGTGAGTGGTTTACATTGGTTCACAATGTTTACACGAATCATGGAGTTCAAAAATAAACCAACTCTATAGAGAAAAGTTCAAATGTGAATCATCTTTCATTATGAACGTGAGGACCAACAAAATCGTGCCACGTGGCAATCTTAATCGGCACCTAAGCTTTATTCAGACTGAATACAAGCTTTATTCAGTCTGAATAAAACATGAATATTCAACTGAATAGTGTCATGTGGCGGATACTAGTGGTCCTCACATTCACAATGAAAGATGAGTTCACATTTGAACCTGACCCTATATATATATATATATATATTGCATATATTTTCTGAGTAGCAGTGGAATCCAGATTGGTATAAATATGTTTTGTGTAGTACATATATTTCCGCCTTGGGCTTACACCTCATACCACCTCGCTTAACCCTTGCCTCGTTGAAGGAAAACGCCTTGAGGCACGATCTGCTTTTTTAATCTTTGGTTGTTTATTGAACCTTTTGGTGGCGATTAAGGGTCACAACAAGAAAACCTCCGAAATTGAAATCTGACATGTTATTACTAGAAGAAACTGAAGTAATACCTCACAAACATCAAGGGCGTTCATAAGGACCAGAACGATCACGATTATGTCTATCACCTCCACGGCTGCCAGAATCCCTGTTGCGGCCACTTGAGCGATCCCCACCGCGATCAGGACCATGGCGACTGCCGTATCTGTCATCTCTGCCACCATACCTGCTCCCTCCTCTTGATCCCTCTCCAGATGGGCATTCTCGAGCAAAATGGCCAGGCTTCCCACATTTGAAGCAATCACCGCCACCACCACCACCACCCCCTCCTCGCCCACCACCTCCGTAATCACGGTCTCGACCCCGGTCCCTACCTCTGTCTCTGTCCCTATCCCGGTCCCGACCACTGTCACGGTCTCTACCACCACCTTGATTTGGTTGAGCTTTATCTACTGAGAATGGACGTCCATCTAAATCTATCCCATTCATTGCTTCAATTGCATCTTCCATAGCTTTTTCATCATCAAAAGTAACAAATCCGAACCCACGTGATCGCCCTGATGATCTGTCAACCACAACCTGAAATGGAAAGTGAACCAGTGTTGGACAATAGTTGTAAAATATGACTCGTTCCTTTTTCCAACTAACTAGTGATAATAAGCATCTTCATATCATGCATCAGCAAATGGTGACTAAATCTTTGAAGGGATTCGGATTTGGGAGGATAAGGAATCCTATTGTGTGTTTGGTTTGTTAGGATTTGGAATAAACTTGAATTCCCGTTATTTATAAAAATCATAATTAAAAAATTATAAAAAGAGTAAATTACGGATTTGGTCCCTGTGGTTTGATGGCTTTTACGAATTTTGTCCCTAGGCTTCATTAATTACGGATTTGGTCCCAGTGGTATGCATTTTCTGTTGAATTTGGTGCCTATGGTATGCAATTTTTGTTGGATTTGGTCCCTGTGGTATGCATTTTTTTTTTGAATTTGGTCCCTAATGTATGCACAGATTTATTGAATGGCCGTTAGGCCGAAGGACCGAATCCAAAAAAAATGCATACCATAGAGACTAAATCCGTAATTAATGAAGTCTAGGGACGAAATGCGTAAAACCCACAAAACCACAGAGACCAAATCCGTAATTTACTCTTATAAAAACAATTAAATTACCTTTTATGTAACTAATACTTAAAAAAAAAATGTTTTTAACATATTTTAGAACATTGTTATATACAAATCCTATAAAAATATAAAAACATATTTGAGAAGTTAAATAATCCCTCTTGGTTGAATACAATCCGTAAAGAGATAATAAATCTATGAAAGGTATTCCAAACACAACTCTTCACAATACCGTCTTGTGAAAATTTGTGCAGGAAAGAGATATAGATATATAAACCAAGGATGTATAGACCAATTCAGTGTACAAATGGAAAGAGTTTACCATTTATCAACACAAATACAAGGCACATCTCCGATTGACGAATACCTTTGCATCTACAAGATGGTCAAACTTTTTAAAGGCTTCTTTCAAGTCTCTGTCAGATGTTGACCATGAAAGATTCCCAATAAAAACACGATACTCATCCTGTTCAATCATGTTCAGCTGAAAGAAGAAACAAAAAACATCAGTGCACAACAAATAGATAAACAACTTTCAGCAAAACCATATACAATTTGGAATATAAAAGGTTAAACTATAATACTATATGTCTATAGGTTTCAGGTTTAAGACATAATTTTAAAAACCACAAGAGAAAAGAGAATAAACAAACTTTAGGGTCTGTTTGGTTCAGGCTAAGGAATGAAAATGAGAATGAATTTTCATTCCCCTCAATTTAATCAAGAACAAAATTTTGGGCTTCTGGGGAATGAGTCCATTATATTGTAGAAAACCAAACAGTTTCTTTTATTATCATTCCCATTGATTACTACTTAATACCTCTAACCAAACACCCCCTTAGTACTACAAATACCAAACCTTTGAAAACATTTTTTTCAATTCTGCATTTACAGAGTACAACTCTTATGTTTTTGCTCACAAGAAGAGAAAAAAGATCTAACATCATATTAGATTAAAATTGAAGCATTTGCATATCCACCAAAATTAGTTTGTTAAAATATCCAATGCATGCATCAATTATTACAGATACATCTATTCGATTAGTAAAAAGCCATGACATAATAACAAACATAAAAGTATGACTAGTAAGAAAGACTCAAGCTTTAACTATTATTAAAGAGGAAATACATCCAAAAAGAAAACTAAAAGACACAAAGAGAGATACTTAAAGGGGTTGAATGATGATGTTGATATATAGATATGCTTTACCATTTACTATGCTTTACACGTGTTTCATCAATATCTAACTAAAGATAATCGAATCAATTTTCCATAATAAAACGTTGGGAATAAATCGTTATAATAGGTGAAAATTGAAATACTAAATTGAAATCACCAAAATATCTGGCAATCACGGGGATAGCATATAAGCATGTCATTGATCACAGTCCACGTAAGTGGAAGCATACAAGATATATGGAAAAACTCTTAGAATGTGTAGATGATGTATCAGACTCCGGTCAATATCCCTGATAACATCCTTGTACACACCAAAGTGCAAACACATGACTATACCTTGATGATCACGATTTTAATTTTATCGTTTATGTTTACCATTTGCTGAAAAAAGATATCCAGGTATTTAAGCATCTATCCATCAGCAGATATTTGCTCAAACGCTTATGCTAGACTCTGGATCCCGGTTTCTTAATACAGCCTATACAAGGTACATGACCTAACACATTAACGGATAGCCCGCCCTATGCACCAGAAAACACCACTTGGTCCGGTTCCCTTCCATCAACCAAAATCAGCCTACCAATCACAATCACTAAATCTCCAATCTCCAATATTTGAACTCAAAACCAATTAACACGTTCAATTATATCATATTCATTATGAATACACGTTCAATTATATCATATTCATTATGAATACAGTTCATCAATTAATAACAGCCGTACCAGATGAACCTTATAAGCCTAAATGGCTTAAGAATCAATAGACTCAAAACTCAAAACAAATTGACTTATTAGAAACCGGCTTAACAGCAGATACTACTAGATCAAAGACAAGGTTTTAACAATTATTGCGAATTAGAAAATAGAGACAAATCAAAAGATCTTAACCTGCTAGTAGAGTAGAGAGACGAAGAACTTACAAGTTTTTTTTTTAACACAAACTATGCGTGCAGACGAAAGAGAGAGAGTTCTGTTCGCTTTCCCAAAACCCTAATCGGATTGAGGTTGAAAGCTCCAATTCTGTTCGAGAATCAACTTCGTCGATTTTTAGGTTAACTTGCCAAACTATTACAATTTGAACCCTTATGCTTTAGTATTATTACTCTCACGGTCCCTCTATTGTTGTTTTAGTGTCTTTTTAGTAGGGATGACAATGGGACGGGTATGGGACGGGGTATTAGTAATCCAGTCCCCCCCTACCCTATTATGAAACCACGTCCCATACCCGGTCCCGTCCCGTCGAGTATCCCATTATCAAATAACCATCGGGATTGCAGGTATCGGGTATCCCATTTATATTTTTAGCCGATTAAAATTTACTATTACAAAAATTCATTTATTAGAATTACATGCGAATTAGTTTCGTCTTCGAAGTCAGTTTTGGCCAAGATAAAGATCGAGTTTGCAGAAACTTGTAACTACAAAGTTTTAGTCACATCTTTTGGTTTTTCATAACATTTTGAATTGTTAATCAGAGCATGGACGAGTGAAATATGCTCGAAACGCCAATGTCGCAAAAAGATGTCAAATTGTAAAACTTAAATATATATTTTCTATACTAATAAAATACATCCATCATTTCTATTATTCTATATATAATAATAAAATTATTGAATATATGGTTCGGTGTCGGGTAAATGGGCGGGTACTGACTAAAACCATAACCATCCCAAACCCGTGAATTTTTTTTGAAAAAAATCCCATACCCGGTCCCATAACCATTTACCCGGCCCAATCCCGTCCCAAAAGTTTCGGGTTCGGAGATTCCCATCGGGTTCGGGTATTTCTGCCATCCCTACTTTTTAGGTACATTGGGTTCGTAGAATGTTTTTTATGGAATGGAATTCGTCAAAGGATTGTTTAACTTTGAGGAAATGGGAATGATTTGTTATCAAGTTTTGACGACATGTTTTGTTGACGGAGATAGGAATGCAATATTTTTTTTAAAAAATTGAAACTTGTCTATTTTATTCATATTATGTAGCTTTGGAATTGGAATTAAATATTGGTACATGACCAAAATATCTTTTTTGAAAATTTTGAAACCAAAGTCTAAGTATTATGGTTCAAATCGATAGTGGTTACATGTGGTTTCATTCAGTGGTTTAAATTTATGGTGATTGGCAGTGATTTAAATTGGTGGTGGTCGGGGGTGGTTTAGAATGGTAGTTCAAGGGGTAATATGTTATATAGGTTGTGGTCTTTTTGCATTAACTTCTTGATTATCAGTCTAACCGAACATGTCAAGCAACAAATCATACCCTACGAGCAATACAGTCGACATTGCATTGTAGAAAGCCAATGGAATAACTTGTTTAACTTTTACCTGTTGTTAACAAACAAAAAATGTAAACCATTGAACTTGGAAGACTTCAAATATAATAACAAATATATTGTACTTTAATGACGTATCTCACTCATTGAATCTTCGAGAATGAAGAAGAAAAATCAGTTCCTAAATAGTATAAAGAAAGATAATAGCATAAGTGATTTAATCACAACTCTAGAAATCAAGATAGAAATTGTCACACGTATGTCGAGAGAAGGTGCCACGGGCTGAAATTGTGAATGCCACAAAAAGAGAGAAACCTTTACAATGTTGCTAACTAGTTATTGAGAGCCCGGGCTTTGCACCGGGTTATAACTATAATAGATTTTATCATAAGTAGTAACATGAATTTATATGAAACATAAAGTTTATACATATGTTATCATAGGAATGTTTAATAAAATAAATAAAAAAATTTAATAAATCAATAAATAAAAATAAATATTAATTTTAGGAAATTTTAACCTAAAACTTTAAGAAAAAAATATCATGTACTTATCAAAAGTTTAATGAAATTATTTGATTATTTTTTTATTAACGTTATAATAGTTTAAATTAACCAATTATTGAAAATGTATTAATAAAATATATAAATAAATAAAGTAAAAAGTAACAGAATGTGAACTATATAATTTGAGAATAAAAATATAAAGATGGTCTACTATAAGAATCAAATATGTAATTTAATCAAACATATCTTGACTGAGTTAATCATTTATTTTAACAAATTTCGATGGAAGGATAAAAATAGAATGAAAATAAAAATTATAGGGATGAAATAAATAGTTTTTATAAAAGGACTTTTTTTGAACCCTAAAACTAAAAGGACTAAAGTTGCATTTTATTGTAATAAATAGTTTTTAAAAATTAAGGGTGAAAATGGTATAAGTATCAAACTAAAAGGATTAAAGTTGCACTTTATTATAAATACACTGTTCATAATTCCTGTAAATTGTTAGTATATATAATTAGGGGCATTTAAAATCGAAAGTTTGTGTGATTGTCGAAAAAATATGAATATAAGATCTGAGTGGTTTGTTTTTGTATAATTGAAACTCTAGTATGTGTGAATCTTTGGGTTTGAATGAAAAACTAAATACTTAGACTCTAATTAAATCTTCTTCACAACCTACTTCATTCCTCTTGCTAAATAAGACGACAAATATTGATTTATAACTTTTAGTGTAACAATACCTAAATAAGACCCAATGATGGTTGTTCTTTTTTTTTTTCTTGGCTTTTACCATTTCAATATATAGGGTTTATAACTTTTAATTTAACAATACTGAAATAAAACGACTAAATGATGCATTTACACCACCCTAAATAGATCTGCAAGAATAATTCCATTATATAATATCTAACCAAACAACAGGTTTCATTATCATTCCCATTGTTGACCCCCCAATAGCTCCAACCAAATGCCCCCTAATAACTATTAATAGTTGACATTAATAAATAACAATTAATGTCAACCACGGTTATAATTGACAAATATGTCAAAAAGTTCCTAACATTCCATTTAATAAAGGCATCGTTTGGTAAAAATAAGGTAGCTTATAAGTTAGCTTATAAGTCACCTAATAAGTCAGTTACATGTTTGGATGGACCATAAGCTGACTTATAAGTTAGCTTTTTGAAAAGCTACTTTGAGTAGCGTTTTGGTGACTTATTATAATTATGACACTTATTATCTTTTTTATTCCAAATATACCCTTATATTTTCTACTTTACTAATTCTAAAGTATGTCTTTTTTTGTCCTTTTACAGTCATAAGCTACCTTATCAGCTAGTTTTTACCAAACGTAACTTATTCATCAGCTACCTTATCAGTCACCAGCTACCTTATCAGTCACCAGCTACCTTATCAGTCATCAGCTACCTTATCAGTCATAAGTTACCTTATCAGTCAAAAGCTACCTTATCAGCTAGTTCCAATAAACTAACTTTTTAGCTACTTTTTATTTATTTAAACAAAGGTTTTGAAATGAGCTTAAAAAATAAACTAGCTTATTTTTACTACACATAACCTAAAACAACTGATAAGCACAGGAAACATCAAACTTATTACATAATTTAAGCTTCAGTTACATCACCGCATAACCCAAATTCATAGATAGTTTTAGGCACTTTAGCAACGCCGTCTACAGACAAAAGAAACCGAAAATAGAGAAAAAAAAGACTGTTATACAAAATATGCACCCTTACATTTATGTAACCACCCTTCAGAATTACATATGGACCTTATATCTTTACATACATAAAAATAACATGAAATAGATACCAGATAGATAGAAGTGGCCAAGATATATATGATCTAAAAATCAACTATGCATTAGCTTCATTCTCCTCAAGAATAAGTAGGCTAGCAGTCGGTAACCAAACACCATGATCAACATAGCTCCAACTTCAACCCCACCCCATTCCAGGTTTCCTTTCTTTACGGAATTAGAGTACTTGCACATACCCGATTCAGGTGGCGAACGCAAACAATTGTGTTGGATCTTCAACAGTAGCCGAAATGTATGATAATTGAACGAGATGTAGCGTATCCACGACATGAAAGGCGGCACATTCTGCATCCCAATTATTTCAAAGCAAAATATGTAATTTATGACTATCTTTAAATTTTGGTTTTAAGACGTCGTACTTGGCGTCCTAATAAACACTATTTGAAAATTGGGCATTATTGACATAATGTTAACGATGGATAATGAGGCAACACTGACAAATTAATTTTCAAAAAATGGAGGGTTTAGAAGCAAGGTTACCGTTGGAAGATTTTTTGGTACTTTTAAATTAAATTGGCTAGTAATATTTATCGGTATAATTTACAGCCAAGAAATTATCAACCAATATTTTCCATCTGAAAACTGTTGGTAATGGGCTTTTTAAGGACAACATTTTTTATATATTTCAGGACCAACTACTTTACATATATAAAATTGGGTTATAGTGTTATTAGGAGGGATTTAGAGTTTTAGATAAAGCTTAACATTTCTAATTGTATACGAAACAAATCATGTCATCAACCTTCTTTATATGATCGATACTTTTGAAAAATCGTATATGAACACTTTTCAAAACTATTGTATAGAGAGGCTAATAAAAGATATCTAGTTATTTTGCCTAACTTCGTCGTAACAATTTATCATAACGTCATTCAACATGTAAAACTCAAAGTCCATATTGTTAGAAACTTATGTGTTATTAGATATTTTAGGTCGCCGAAGGTTGATTTAAAAAAGCCAAAAAATCTATACCTGAATGAAAAATCCACCGGCTAACATGAATGACATGACTGTTATTGAAGCGAACGTTGTGGCTTTCCTTGTATCATGAAATGCTGCGCCTATGGCCTGCCCTAGACCCTGAAAGTTTTTTTTACTAAGAGTTAGATTTTTTTTGGAAGGGTGTCCGGGCCAAAGCCTGACTAATACCCGACAATTTTGGGGGCTAAACATGTCCCCATGAATGTGCACGGGAAAACTCAAACTCGATCGGTTAGGACGCTATGAACCCCCGAACAATAACCAATCCACCACAACACTGTTGACTACTAAGAGTTAGATTGAACAAGGAAAAAGTTAAACAACTCAAATGCTAAATAAAGGTTAAAGCTTGGGGCTCTTTTCATTTATAGATAGTATAACAAAATTGGTTTTATAAGACATATAAATAGAATGTCTAAGTGTCTTAATAAGAAAAATACTTTATATAGAATATAAGTTTACAGGGCTACACTAAAAAGCTTATTATCTAAAAGTGTTACAATAAGTTTATAAAACATGCATTTTTGGGCATTTTATAAAAGTTGTCTAGGATGTTTCTAAAATAAAGTATCGTATTAGATATTTTGTACGACACTATTTAAAATAGTCCCCTATAAACACAAACTTGTGTATGGGTTTATAAGACATTATCTAAAAAAGTGCCCTATAGACAAAAGTGTTACATAAAAAGATGGGTTTATATGATACTTCTCAAAAGTGATATATAAAATAGCTAATAGAAATTTTTTTATGTTAAAAACATCGTAAAAAGCGTGTAGAAACATTAAAAAGCATCCTCTAAACCTATTGTAAAGCTATTATACAAGATGTGCCATGTTTTGGTCCTATAAACTTATGATCTATGAAGTATTCTATTAAGACGGTTAAACATTCTAACCATCCTATAAAGTTGATTTAGTTGTATTGACAGGTCAAAAACTTGGGTTTATTCAAGGACAACTATCTTCAGGCCTTATGAGATTACTTAAGGTATATGCAAACTAGTCTGTACATAACAATTACCAAAAAATGAAAGGAAATGGCAATTAAACCCTAAAAAGTGAGGATTTATATGTACCTGAGCAGCAATGACACAAAGAAAAATTGTGAAGAGTGTGACCATAAACGCATTGAAGCTTCGTACTAAGCCGACCAAGAAGTAGACGATCAAAATGAAGACTAATGGCAAGATGAGATCTAAAGGGATGTCACTCATGTTTTTCGCTATCAAGTATGCGCTAAGATTGTACATCCCAACAGATCTTTCTTTAGCAAGCACGGGTCGTTCCATAGGAAAGGTGAAAATGGCGGTGAACAACGGAAAGAATGTCCAAAAGACCGAAATAAAGAACAAGAGCCCCGTCTGCATCACATAGTTAATAATCAAAGAAAGCAATTGTTAAAGAATCTCCAACAAATTCTTAGAAATGGAGATTTTAGGTGATTTTTCATTCTAACATATTATCTATATCATCATCTAGCAAAAATAAATAAAGTAGGAGAGACTATAAAAAATCACAATTTTGAGAAAAATCTTTAAATTTAAATGTTCAAGAAGAATTGTTTTCTTTATATTGTGTCCAACAATGAGATTGAATTCAATACTAATACCATATATGATTTTTAAAGGATTATTGAGATAACAAGTGTATCAAATAATTTAATTAATGTTGAAATCTATATGTAGGTATATCAGAGAGATGAAGGGAGAGGAGAGGGAGAGGGAGAGAGAGAGAGAGAGAGAGAGAGAGAGTGAGTGAGTGAGTGAGTGCTGGAGTGCTTTTTTGAAGTATATAATATTTATATACAACAAATGAACTCTAACACCTCCTCACATTTGATGAGGTACAAACCATTGACCTCCTTGGTAGCTGGACTCTATCGGTAAAATGGATGCCTCTAGGTAGGATGCCCTTAAATGAAATGGTTATAGTTGAATGCAATTTTTCTAAAAGATTTGAACATCTACTTTTCTATTTTGGAGAAATTATATCATTTTGTTGGATATATTGTAATGTATGACTAGAACTATGAGTTGGTAATTCATTTTGGGCAACCTGGTCAAATGTCGGTTGGGAGTACTAGAATGAGATGGGTGCCACCAAAGTAGTGCGACTATTAAAGCAGTTGCCAGCACTTGTATTACGCGCATGGTGCTTAAATACACATGACGCCTCTCCTTGAACCCTCGATTGAAAAGGATAATAAACTGTTCGAACCAAGTTGCTCCCAAGTCCTGGATTTCACATTCGCCATTAGTCAGTAGAGGCATCTTCTTCTTTCTGCTAGTTCCTAATCTTGCTTCATATGCATCAAGAAAGTACTGAAATACAACATGAAATAATTCATCACATTCGCTTCAAGCAAACATACCAATACAACAAAATTGGTCTTTTAGTCCATCAAACCATTATAATAAAGTACTTAACGAGACTCTAGTTTTATATCAACATTAAGTTTATAGGATATTAAAACTATCTGATTGTCCTAATAGACTACTTTATAAAACTTAATTTATAGGAACAAACCTCTGTATGTCCTATTTAAAGTTATTGTAATATATTTATATAAAACTTTTGGACGTCGTAAAAAGTTTTTTAAGCCACTTTTAGAATAACATGTGCAAAATGACACTATCCGAAAACTCTCATAACGAAATGTTTATAAAAGAATGTGCTTATAGCGAGGACCCTTTTTAAAGGGATGCCTAAAAAAGAGCTAATAAGACATTCTGTTTCAATGGTGTTATTAAATGTTTGTTAAGACGTCTGAAATCGTCATGTAAACTTATTATAACACTTTTAGATGAGGCATACAAAAGTTTGTAACTATATATTTAAGTCTTATATAATAGTCTATTAGGATACTTAAATACTTTGATGTCGTAAAATAAGTTGTGGCTATGTTGGACAACGTAACAAAGTTCAATTGATGATGTTCGACAATCTAATACTTATATATATAGGTGAAAGTTCAAATACAAACCACTTTTTGGTTGTGAACGTGAGGATAACCCAGAGCGCGACACGTGGCAAAAAAAATTCTGACACGCGCGACTTTTCCCGCACTTAGTGTTATTCAGACTGAATAACACTAAGTCGCGGGCTTTTTGGTTACAAGTCGCGCGTGTCATTGAATTATCGGCGACTTAGTGTTATTCATACTGAATAACGTTTTATTCAGTCTGAATAAAGCGTTATTCGGTATGAATAACACTAAGTCGCCGAAAATTCAGAGTGACACGTGGCGTGCTCTCGGTTGTCCTCACGTTCACAACCAAAAAGTGGTTTGTATTTGAACCCACCCCTATATATGTATGTGTGTGTGTATATATATAAGATGAGGTTCAAATGAGAAGTAATTGTAGCGCTTCATCCAATCAACATTTGCGGATTTGGCTGTGAAAAATCAGATATTTACTCGCATAAGTATGCAAAGGTTGAAAACGTAGTTTCGTAACTTTTACAAATAGACGACAAACAAGATCATGTATAACATATAATTCTTATATGAATTAGTTAAAAATAGTTAATATGTTCAATGGCGGAACACATTGAGGACCAAGGGGGCCATGCCTCCTGCAATGTTAAAAATAAATATCATATTTAGTAAAGTGTTATTGTTAGATATATTTAGCTTGATTGATTATTATCCATTGACCATTTGTAATGAAACCTTGGGTTCAATTCTCATTGTGCTTATTTTTTCATATTTTATTGCCAAATATCATTTTCTCCCTTTTACTACATGTATATGTATATGTATATATATATATATAGAATATTAAAAGTTAATAATGTTAAATGTCTATGATGTAAATTACATTTCAGGTCCTTGTGTTATAATTTTGGTCCTTGGAAAAAGACAAAAAAGAAGCCAAAAGATAAATATACATGAGGCAAAAAAATTTGGACACCCGTATGAATTTATATTGCTATATTTTAGATTTCTGAGTTTTTGTATTATCATCTTTTGGCCTCCAAAACAATGATATTAGTGTTTAGTCATTAAACATGTGAATTATACATGTTATATGAATATATATGAATTACATAAATCCATACATTAACATATAATTAATATTTAAATCAGTTAAAAATAGTTAATATATGAATTACATATGTGCATGTATGAACGTATAATTTATATATAAATCAATTAAAAATACTTAATTTGCTAATTACAAAGGTTCATGTAAAAACTTATAGTTCATAAATGAATCAATTAAAAATAGTTAATATCTATAAATTACACTCGTTCACATATATACATAGACTCCATATATGAATGCATTTTCGACATATTTATAATAGTTATGAAACTACCCCACTATATTAACATAGCCGCAGAGTTTGACAAGTCAAAGCCGCAATCGTTGACTAGTCAAATTTGATCTTAACCATATGGAGGGTTAGGATCAATTCTCCACTTCTCATTTCATCCGGTCAACATTTGCGGCTTTAATTGTGAAGCACCAAATAGTTCCACACATGGCTATGCAGAAAATGGAGGAGCAGTTTCGTAACTTTTTACAAATAGATGGCAAACAAGTTCATAGATGAACCCGTTTTTCACATATTTGTAACAGTTACGAAACTACTCGTCTTTTTTTGGCATAGTTGCCAATTTTGAGCAGTCAAAGCCGTAGTTCTTGACCGGTCAAAGCCGTAGTTCTTGACCGGTCAAAGCCATACTCTTTGACTCGCCAAATTTGATCTTAGCCGTATGAAAGGCTAGGATCACTTCTCTGCTTAATTTGCACCTTCTCTACTTTTTGCACGAAAAGTAAATGATCCTATTTGCGTTCTATAGGTCACGTTTGAAAATTGGTTGTGTTTACACCTTTTCTTAAAATGGTTGTATATGATGTCATTTTGATGACCAAGAATCTTACCATGCAAGGCTCGTGAGAGCGGTAACTCTTATAAGTAAGCATTTTGGTAAACAACCCCTGAATTGTGAATATGACTAACCTCGTGGACGTCTATCGGCGATGGTTGTCTTTCACTGCATGGAATCAACTTATTCTCAAGTTCGGATGGAACAGACTTATCATTCATATTCCCATTGGCAAGATCAATTAGAAATTCAGCAGGGTTCATGGCTATATAAGGGGAGCAACCTATAGACGAGAAGTAGGTCATTGCCTCTGATGCTTTACCCGCATACAGAAAACTTCCTTTTCCTAATAGGAATAACTTATCGAACTTGGCAAAGAGTCGACTTGATGGCTGATGTATTGTTGCAACGACTGTCTTGCCAGCCTTGTCCAAAATATTGAAAGAAAATAAAATCAGTGAGAATTATATATAGCTACATGGTTTTGTATATTAAACTTTCTTTGTCTCTCTCTTCATATATATATATATATAGAGAGAGAGGTTCATACGAAAAATATAACTTTTTAAGACAACACGAGAAGCAATCTCAAGTTCTCAACCACTCATCTCGGTCAACAAAGGCGGCTTTGACCGGTCCCCCCTTTAATAATCTCTACCCTCCCATGAATCGCGTCAATCATCCATGATCACGTACGTCCACGGTAACCGCGAGATGAGTGGTTGAGATTGCTCCTCATTTTTTCTTAAATTGACATGCTTCTCATTTGAACCTTCCCCAATATATATAGGGGTGGGTTCAAATGTGAACCACTTTTTGGTTGTGAACGTGAGGACAACCGAGAGCGCGACACGTGGCGGATGACTAGGCGCCACGTCAGATCCACGGCGGATGACTAGGCGCGATTCATGGGAGGGCATTGAATTAAAGAGGGGGACCACACTCAAAACCACCACGTGTCGCGCTCTCGGTTGTCCTCACGTTCACAACCAAAAAGTGGTTCACATTTGAACTTTCCTCTATATTAATATATATATATATATATATATAGAGAGAGAGAGAGAGAGAGAGATTCAAATGAGAAGTGCTAAAAAAATACGAAGTAGAGAAATGATCTCAACCGTTGATACGGTTGAGATCATAGTTGAATAGTTAAAGCCATCATTATTGACCGGTACGCGATTCAAGGAGGATTGACGCGATTTATAGAGGGTGGAGACGATCAAGGAGGGTAACCGGTCAAAGCCGCATTTATTGACCGGATAGTGGTGGAAATCACTTTTCTACTTCATATTTTTTAGCACTTGTCATTTGAACGTAATATTATATATATATATATATATATATATATATATAGGGGTGGGTTCAAATGTCAACCACTTTTGGTTGTGAACGTGAGGACAGTCGAGAGTTCAACACGTGGCGGATGACTATACGCCAATGGAGATCCACAGCGGATGACTAGGCACGATTCAATGGAGGGCATTGAATTAAAGGGGGGACCACACTCAAAGCCGCCACGTGTCGTGCTCTCGGCCGTCCTCACGTTCACAACTAAAAAGTGGTTCATTTGAACTTTCCTCTATATCTCTCTCTATATATATATATATATAGCAAGTACCATGGCCATATTCTGTAGCGTTTGAACTATTCGGAGCGCGGTTGTTGAATCTAATCCTGATGTCGGTTCGTCTAGGAATAGAAGTGAAGGATTAAGCAGAATTTCGCTGCCAATACAAACCCGTTTCCTTTCTCCGCCAGAAATTCCTCTACTCAATGGTCCACCGATTAACGTATCTTGGCATCTAAAAAACAACTCAAAATCATAATGGATTAAATTACTACAAATTAAAGGAATTCATAATGAACATATAGACATTGAGGTCATGTTTCAGAATCATAAGTTACCTTCTTTTTTTATCAACCTGAATGAAACTAGGCACTACATATGTTTTGTATTGAACAAATACTTTAGATCGCTTGCTCATTGTTTAAGTTCATCTACCGAATGTATCCTAGTCCCTTATATTTTACATAAATATTCTTTCTGTTTTATTTTGGTTATCTTACTTATTAGTTGGTTTTTACATATATACATGAGTAAATTTCTTAATTAGCTAAGCTATCATTCAACAACAAGCTTATGAGTTACAGTTAGTTTATTGGCTAGTTTGCCAAACATTGCCTCAATGAATCTAATAGATTGTAAATTTCTTTTTTGCATGATGAAGACCTAAAAGAACTAGTTAGCTCTTACCTTTCAAGGCCGAGTTCAGCTATGATGTTTATCGCACGGTCCTCCTTCTGTTTTCTGTTTAATGTACTTGGAAGGCGAAGTAGAGCTATATAAGTTAGCGTTTCTTTAATCGTGAGATGAGGAAACACAACATCGTCTTGTAGAACATACCCGATTCTGTCAATTCGCTTTAAATGATCAATTTGTCTATCTATCTATATATATATATATATATATATATATTGAGTTGAATTCAAACAAAATCAAAGTATATATGTTTATTGAATTGTACCTTGGCCTTAAAGATTTGTGATAAAGGTGATCATTGTAAGTTATAGAACCACTTGTGTTTTTGAGTCTTCCACTTAAGAGATTAAGAAGAGTTGTTTTACCACCACCAGATGGTCCCATAAGAGCCAAAACCTCTCCAGGTTGCACACAACCTGTGATTCCTTGCAGTATAAATCTCTTTGAATTTTCATATCTCTTTCCTTTGCATGATATCATGTATTTCACATCCTCAAACTGCATGTAAATTCATTAATATAAAGGTATATATCCAAAAAAAACTATATATTGTGGAACTTAATCAATTAATTAATTGATACCTTGATATATATAGGCATTGTGGGTTCCAAATACATCTTTTTCCAACTGAATGAATCTTGATCTTCCTGATCACCTACTCCATTATATTGATCCATTTCAACAACATATATATATATATATATATCATTAATTAAGCACAAACAAAAATGTTTCACAAATTTATTATTATTAATTAGCCGTTCGATAGCTAATAAGAATTGTATATTATACATACTTGTACGAGGGTTGTCTACTCTCTTTCCATCCAATATATGATCATCTGATAATCTAGTTACAGAAAGTAACTCGGTGCTGATTTCATCATCAACGTTGAGAAGCTCATCCATATCTATTACGAAGTGGGAGTTCATCGATCTTGTTTTTCGGATAGCGTTCTCGGTTGATGATTCCGGCCGGATGATCTCCAAGCTGCATTTCTTTCGCTTACCGGTCTTGTTCTTCATTATGGGTGAAAAACGAAAATCAGGGCTAGAAATTAGAAGTGGTGTAGCTTTCATCTTTATAATCAAGTAGAACCTGTTTGTAAATTTGTAGTTAGATATATTACAAGTAGTATAATACTCATGCAATGCAAGACTTAAAATGTATATATATCAACAAGATATATAGTTTTCATAAAATACTTGAAACAAACCTTTGTTATGTGTTTAATTAGAACTTGAATATTGTTATGTGTTTAATTAGCCAATTTCAAGGTGGAAAAGAGTGTCTTATAAAGAGCTGCATGTAACATCAAATTGGCTACTTTCAACTTGTCACTAATCATACATATTGCGAAATGATATTGATACTCTAGATCTATAAAGAAATAATGTAATTATTAACACCACTTACATCATCCGTGGACCATGGGTGTGTTTTTTCTTTTTCGTTTCTTTTACATATAGGTGAATTCTATTTGGACCCCTTTTATGGAAGTGAGAGTAAGTGATGTGAATGCACAGGTAGGTCTCAGTTGTGGGATCCACTATATTTATGTGAGTAAGGGGGTCCAAATAGCAACCCCTATATATATTGCTTTTGTTTATTTATTTATTGTTATTTTTTTACGAGTATTACGATTATTTATATCTTTATTCATTTATTATCGTTTTTTTATTATATGAACTAGTTAAATGATGCATGTAACACACATGCTATTTAAATATATTTAAACTTAAATATTTGGTTCATTTCGATAGCATGTGTGTTAAATAGCATGGGTCGTGTCATGGGTCGTGTCACGGTTGGCGGGTCAGTGGCGGGTTGGCGGGTCATAAACTGGTTGACGAGTCATAAACGAGTTGACGGGTCATAAACGGGTTGGTGGGTCATAAACGGGTTGGTGGGTCATAAACCGATTGACAGGTCAAAGTTCATACTTCATACAATTCAAATAAAAACAAAGTCCCAATACAATTAAGTTTAAAAACAACCAAATATAACCAAGTTCAAAAGCATCCAAATCAACCAAGTTCAAAAACAACCAAATACAACCAAATTCCAAGTTTAAATAAAGCAAGTGTAAAGTTCAAAATACAAATAAACTTACAGTTTGTTAGAATTTGTAGCCTCCCTTTTCTCTTAGAGAATAGTTTGGATGTGGTGAAGGCGTGAAGCGGCTGGAAGTTGGAACTAGGGTTATTAGGATTAGTGGATTTTATTTTTTTAGTTTTTCTAATTTCTATTATATAATAAAAAAATATATAAAAAATTAATTTAAATATAAATGGGTTTGCGGGTCAACCTACCAACCCGGCGGGTCAACCCTTGAAATTTGGTGGGTTGGCGTGTCAAAAACCTTAACCCAAATCTTTTTATTTTCGTGTCGTGTCGTGTCGGGTTGACGGGCCTACTGATGATAAAAATGGATAGTTCGTTACTTAAATAAGTCATAACCCCTATAAGATAATAACAATAACGTTATCTAGTTTTTTATGACGATAATATCCATAAAGATGCTAACATAATGAAAGTTTGACAATACCATGGGAACTTAATTCGACACACGGGATTTTATTTAAACTAACCTTTTATCTAAAAATCAAATTTATAGCAAGATTAGATAGGTGAATTGGAGTTACATACATTGTATCCTTTTTATTATAAATGTATGACTAAAATAATAGTGCTTGGTGATTAATTTTTATTACCACAAATTCATACCAAAATATTTCATTTCATCAGATGAGATATTGATATGTGACTTGTGAGTATAGCCGGCATTATCATTTAATAAACTTTTGTTCACAGATAGGGTACAATCTTTTTAGCGTTGATGTACCATACAATCTTAAAATTTATGTCATTGTTTTAATCTATCGTACAAATATTATCATAGATAATTTCATATAGAGTGGACTCATCATAAAGCTGATTTATTGGGCGGTGCCCTTATTCGTAGGGCAAACACGCTAGTTGAAGTTTGTTGACGAGTAACTTCTGAGGCAGACTGAAACCGAAATCATATATGGTGCACCAAGTGATATGCATCGCTCTCTTTGTTTTGTTGATGTGAGAAATCATATCATTGATAGGATCATGTTTGTTGAGCTTTGACATACATAACCATGTGAAATATTCATTATTTGTCTTGAGTGGATGTTATGTTGGAATCTTGATCACACGATCCCGAAACAAAACTTGTGAACCAAAACAAAATACTGTGGTATCCCGAACAATAGTGGCAGAACACAGACCGAAACATATTTGTTACTCCATATAAAATGCATAAATATTATATAATTAAAAGTTATTTACCTTTTCTTTTATATCTATATCTATATTTTGTTTTCATCATGTTAACTAGTAGTAAGAAGGCCTTAGAGCATCCACACAATGAAGGTTCTTTATGGGTTTTTACAAGAACTTCCACTGTGGGACAAAGGTTTTTGCCCAGTCACAGGTTCTTATTAGAACCAGGTGCTTGTAATACTTTTTTTTCTATTATATACTAATTTACATAAATAAAAAATTATATTATAAATAAAAAATGGAGGTGAGGCTTTTATAAGAACCTCTATTGTAGAGTTTTACGGAAGTTCTTACTTTATTGAGGTGACAATGATGTGGCAAAAAAAAATATGGCAAGTGGGGTTTTAGAGGTTTATTAATAATTAGTTTTATTTATTTATGCAAAAAATAAATTTAATAATCAATTAAAAAATAATTTATTGAAATAAACATTTATAACTTTTAATTATTATGATTTTATTATTGTAATTTTAAATTTATGTCTTTTATTAAATTTAATTTATTTACTTTTAATTTTAACTATTATAGATTATAATAGTTAACTTAATAATCAAACTATAATTTATAATTTGATTATTAAGTTAACTATATACCAGTTTATGATTGAGAGTGAAAAGTTTATAAATTGTGTAAAAAAGAAAAGAAAAACTGATGTATCATAAAGAGAAAACTGATATGGCAGAATCATAAACCTCTAAAAAGGTTTATATGGATTGAGAACCATAAAAAAAGCAATCCGTTATCGTTATTCTTTGATTTCATTGACAACCATACAATCAAACATAAAAGTAACATCAAAAAGCAGAAAAAAAAAACAAGATTAAAATAGGAAAGCAAATGGCATATTAAAAACCAGCTTTCGAAAGAATTACAATACATCTTCTTCAATGGAATAGTCAGATGAATAAAAACGATTAAATAAAATCCAAAAAGAAAAAACAATCAAAGGTATTTTGAATGAATAAAAACGAAAAACAATTGAATTTAAAGTAAGATTTTTAATCAAAATACTATTAAAGCTAACTAATAATAAAAGTTGTACGGTCCGCAGGGTGTAATCACTCCCAAGAGAGATCCCATTATCTGGATGCCATAAGGGGTTATAGCCTGGTGGTAGGGAGTTTTCTCTATGAAAGAAGGTCTTAAGTTCGAGCCTCTCTAAAGGGTTTCTTCCTTAGAGCTTCCTGAAGGTATTTCCCTTAGGGCCCTTGGGGTTATTATTCTTGGGGTAGGTCCCTACCGAATTAATTAGAGGGGGGTGTATGTGGGTTTGAACTCGAGACCCGGATAAGATCAACCGTGTTCAAACTCTGTACCTCTACCACTGAGGCGAAATTAAAAAAAATCTGGATCCAATCCAATTCCTCTCAATTGGTAGTATTTAATAATTGCATAAATTTAACAATAAAAAACAGATTAGAAAATTAATGAAAGAGCTCAGAAGTTCTTTTCTGGTTCTGGTTTGTGGTGTCTCGTATCTCTTCCTCAAAGGCTGTTCGGTTAATAAATTGCTTTGCTTTGCTTTAAAAAAAAAAATGAAATAGCTCAGAAACAAAATATTATGGGTATGGAGAAAGTTTATCAATCACTATGAATATCATATCAGAGTGGTGCATGACTTTCCTAAATTCTCATCACTGCTCTTTTTCTTTTTTCCCAAAATTCAAAATAAATCTTGTATGTGTTATTGATCGAAAAAGTAAGCAAATCATATGTGATGATGAAATGGTTTTATTTATGGGCTTGGATAAATACACCAAAGCAAGTTAATATGGGATTGGATTGGGCTACGGTTGGGCCAAATCGAACCAATCTAATATAACAAGCTCACATCTTTTATTATTGTAATTTGGTCTCGTACTTCTAGGAGTGCACATGGGTTGGGTTGATCGAGTTGAATATATTTTTAGAATTCAATCTGATGTTGTCGGTTTGAAACTTTGTTCAAACCAAATTAAAGTTCAACCCAACCCAACTCAACATGGTCGGGTTGGTCAGGATATGTTTAAAATTAGATTATAAGCCTAATAATGATGAATATTTAAAGAGTTAAAAGTGATTTATGTATTGTTTTGAGGTGTTACGATACACAAAACTACTTTTCTTGATTTCCATATGTATGTGTGTGTATATATGATTTAACACACATACAAACACACACACACACACACACACATAGAGGGATTTTTGTTTGTGACCCTATCTAAACTTGTGAACTTTGTGAATCAAAACTGACCAATTAGAGATTTCAGAAGTTTAAAAAAACAAAAAAGGTAGTTATTGTAACCACCGCAACTTCAATCAAAGCCATCGATCTTGAATATAGACGGTTGTGATGTAGTTCACACCAAAATAATGGTTCACAAACGAAAAAATGAGAGAGAGAAAGGTTCAAATGAGAAGTACTAAAAAAATACGAAGTAAAGAAGTGATCTCCACCACCTCATCCGGTTAATAAAGGTGGCTTTGACCGGTTACGGTGGACGCGATCACGGAGAATTGACGCGATTCATGGGAGGATAGAGATTATTAAAGGATGGGACCCGGTCAAAGCCGTCTTTATTGACCAGATGAGTTGTGGAAATTAGGGGCGTTCAAAAAAACCGAAAACCCGAAAAACCGAACCGAACCGTGTGATCCGAAACCGCGAAAACCGATACCCGAGCAACCCGTAACCCGAAAATGAGGGTACCCGCTAAGTCGCGGGGCGGGTTCGGTTCACAAAATTTACTACCCGCGGGTACCCGCCCCGCCCCGTATATACTTAGTTTATTAAAAAATATATTTATTAATACCTCAAAATTAAAAAATTACTAATCTTAAAAAAACTCTCTATCACATACCGTGTTTTCTTCATTCACCCATACTCTTATTTTCATTTACTAATATTTTTTAATGTTAACTGTTTTAGTTTTGTCACAAAATAACTTCATTTTTTAGTATATATTTTGTATACATCATAACATTCGGCAAAATGCGGGTACCCGTGAACCGAACCGCGGGTACCCGCTCCTTTTCGGTTTAGTTCGGTGCGGGTACCCGACCCGCGCGGTTCGGCTTCGGATAGTAAAATTAGGTACCCGCTCCGTACATGTGGTTCTCAAAAAGTTCACTACCCGCCCCGCCCCGCCCCGCGAACACCGCTAGTGGAAATCACTTCTTTTCTTCTCATTTTTTAGCACTTCTCATTTGAACCTAATACTATATATAATATATATATAGGGTTGAGTTCCGTTGTTAACCACAAATAGTGTGTTAACAACTTAACTTTGTTAACCCATCACAACCATTGATGATCTAAATCTAGGGTCAAGATTAAAGCTTTATAATTAGAGAATTTTGAATAATTTCAAATTTAAAAATCCAGTAAACACACGTGCACATGGGTATTTTGTGAGAAAACAAATAAATTAAAATACAGACGCGTACTCCGACGAAACACGTGTGCACATGTGCAACCGCCGCCTTCCTTCTTCATCCGGTGAAAACATGAGCAACCGTCGTCGCCTTCCTCCTCCACCTTCTAAACACATGTGCATCCACCACCGCGATCCTCCTCCACCCTACAAATGTTGACCTTCACAATCTCAACCTTTACGATCTCCTCTTTCTTCATAGTCTTCTAAACAAGCTTCTGGAGAACACAAACTCGTATGCATCTTCGCGCAGAAGGGTCGCAGAGGTAATGAGAGCGCATGTGATGTTGACAAGTCTAAGGACTTTCACATGGCTTTATAACTCGGGCAAAGCACGTTCAGAACCACAGCCCCTCTGATCCGACCTTCTTGGATAAATGATGCTCCTCCTAACAGAGTGATTGAAGAACCTCAGCACGGGTACACGTACTTAGACGAAAATGGGAAGTTTTATAATTTAGGGTGCCTTCGGTAAGACAAGACAAAATAGAACAGAACAGGAGAGGACATAATATAACATAACAGAACAGTTGTACAACAACATTTGGTAAGACATGACAGCGTAGGACTGGACAAAACATGACTAATTAAATGACCATATTACCCCTTATGAGACTTTTAGTGTGTTTTTTTACCTAATAGTCAATTTAAATGAAAGTTAACAAAATTAAAAACCTACAATATATATATATATATAGGGGTCGTATCCGTTACAAACCGTGTAGTTTGTACAAACTATACAAACCAATCTCCAAGGTACATGTACATGATCAATGGTGTGGATTAATTCAGTTCCTATATTTTCTCTCAACTACATTTCAAAATCACCTAAAAGTTAGGAGATAAACAAAATCAATGGTCAAGAAAAACAAAATCAATGGCTAAGATTAGGTTTGTATAGTTTGTACAATCTACATGGTTTGCAACGGATACTTGCCCTATATATATATATATATATCGACAAAACTATAAAAAAGTATATAATCAAAAATCATAGTTTGCAAGATAAACAGTATCAATTTTGAATACAAATTTATAGATGAACATATATATTTTAAGAGGAAGAGTTATTTTGTTAACCACTCAAATTGTTAACCGTGTTAACCAATCTTCAGCATTAATCAAAACCAATTATCGGTTATGATTTGAATTAACTTCCCATAATTATCACCTACACAATTATATGATACAAATATTCAATTCAAATAACCGCCCATAATAATTACAACCGTTGATTGGTTTTGAACTATAATGGAGATTGGTTATCACGGTTAACACAATTTGAGTGGTTAACAAAATAACTCTTCTCTATATTTTAAATAACAAAATCTGAATAAAAAACTAAATGAAAATTTTACTCCTATATTATATATAAAGATTATAAATCTAATTTTAACCTTTCGTTTTACATGCTTAATTATTAAAGATTAAAACTAATTCAAATTCCAAAATCCAAATTTCAAACGTTAAAAATTAAATTAAACACTTAAACTAATAAAAAATAAATTTCAAACCTCAAAAAGCTACATTAAAAAGTTACAAAAATTATTAATACAATGTTTTATTCGGGTTTCGGGTGGGTTCAGGTGATGGGTACGGAGAGCCTACCCGAACCGAGTAACTCGCCAAAAAGTCTGATTTCGAAGATCTAGTTAGTTCCGGTTATGTGGCTTAGGTAGATTCGTGGTTTTTCGGATCACATTTTCGGATTTTCAGATTTGGTCGAGTTTTTCTCACCTCTAAGAGGGTGTTTGGGAGTCCATTATAAAGCTCCTTTTTAACTTATTAACTTTTCCAAGAAGTTAATAAGCTAAAAAGTTGTTTGGCAATCTAAAAGGACTTTTTGAAGCTCCTTTTTGATAAGGAAGGAAATGGGATTTTTAAAAAGTAGCAAGATCCTAACTTTTTAATTTGAAAACTCCTTTTCCAATGCTAAAAGACATTTATGCCCTCCTCATTTGCCCTCCTCATATGTAAGCATGTCCATTTTGGTCATTTTACACATATAAGCAAAGCCAAACACTTTTTTGAAAACAACTTATTGACTTATTAGCTTCACCATCTCAAAAAGCTAATCCAAACACCTTTTTAAAAACTCATTTTCCCTAACACCATAAGTTAATAAGGACTTTTGGTAAAAAGCACTTTTGCCCTCAAAATGGAATCCCAAACACCCTCTAAGTATGAGACAATTATCATGAAAGAGAAAATCAACCTTATTTTGAGGGTAATAATGGTTGAGTTGACCTTGTTCTGCTTAGTTCTATGGGGTTGCATGGAACAGACTTGTCCCCACTCTTGTTATACTTAATTCTGACATGTTCTACATAAATGTATTTCCAAATATGGGACAAGCCTATTCTATTTTGTCCTGTTCCATCTTATTTTGCATACCAAACGCACTTTTAGTGACCAAAAATGTTTTGCATACCAAATACACTCTTAATTTTGTTCAATAAGGAGTTTTATAATGGAATCCCAAACACCCTCTAAGTTTTTCCTTTTGGTTAGTTTAGCATTTTCTAATGTGCATTTAGTTTATTGACTTGATTATTGTTAATTAAAATTCGTGATGCATAGGGAAGAGAAATAATATGCATAATTAATTTTCATTACAAAACATTATATTTAATATTAAGAGTTCTGCATGTCTACAGAAATGATACGAAAAACATAGAGAAACAAAGAATGATAATACAAATACTAACAATTAAAAAAATAGGAAATCAACCAAAAAGAGAAAAAATAATTTTTCTATAATAATGAGATTTAGTTGAAAACGTGATGGATATATTAATACATGGTTTCATGTTTTGCTTAAATCAACATCGATTCAAATTGAAAAAAAATATATGATATTTACAAAAACGATATAATTAACCTTTTTCTAATTAAACCACATCCTTTATCACCTTTTAAAATTTTAATTCACTTTAAAGATGCATCCCTGCCAAAAAAAAAATGGCTTCTATCACCACTACAGCCATCACTAAAACATCACCCCACCACAGCCACCATCAAAACCACCACCTTCAATTCAAACTCTCTATTTGTATGATTTACCCTAAATTAACAGTGGAGATAATGGTGTTGGTTGGATTCGATTTTTAGAGTTTGATTCTAGATCTATAAAGATGGTAGTTGTGGTGGTGGTGTTGAATTGGAGGTGGTGGTTTTGGTGGTGGTGGTGTTGAATTGGAGGTGGTGGTTTTGGTGGTGGTGGGTGTGGGTGTGGTGGCAGCTGTGGTGGTGGCAGGTGGTTTACAGGTGGTGGTGGTTTAGTTGTGACGGTGGTGGTGGTGGTAGTGGGGGGTGGATGAAAGATGGTGGTTTATGGGTTATTCCCGATTGCAATGGTAGTATGTGAACAAAAATAAAAAAAGGAGTTCATGGTATATTGAGTACAAAAATTAGTTCAATAATAATATATTATCAAAATGAATAGTTTGTTACCCGGATAAGTTATAACCCCTTGTTATGGCAAATAAAAGACTTTTTTGTCACTCATTTTTATAAGGGTTAATTACATGGGTATGTATCGAACTTGTTACGTTTTATCATTGTATGTACTCAACTTATAAACTTACCATTGTATGTATCGAACTTTCTAAAATTATCATTGTATGTATCCAACTTTATCAAAACCTCAAGTTCGATACACTTTCGTGACAAGTAAAATACATTCAATGATAGGTTTTGATAAAGTTGGATACATACAATGACAAGTCTAGCAAGTTCGATACATACAATGATAAGTTTATAAGTTGAGTACATACAATGATAAAACGTGACAAGTTCGATACATACCCATGTAATTAACCATTTTTATAATAACATGCAATAAAATAGTTATTATGCATGTTTCGAGACGCTCCACGTTTCCGTATTCGTATCCACAATTAACATGATAAGTTGGGTCAATGATAAACTATTCATCATTTATTTAATGAAGTCAATTAAAGGATGAAAAGCATTCCCATAGTTCTTTCAAGTACGTCATCAAGTATCGTTGTTCCGCAATAAAAAGGATAAATAATGCGGAACCAGAAACACTTGGATCTAATCTTATATATAAAGAAAGACTTAAACGAAAACGATAACTTTTTAACAAACACAAATACTTTTTTTTATATTTAGAATCATATATGATTCACCACAAATTGGATGTGGACGATGTTTTACAAATTAAGTTACAGGTAAATGACGTGAATCATATTTGACTTTGTAGATAAATTTTTTTATATGAATCATATATGATTTTGTACATATTGAATGTGAACTAATATGAACCATTAACTTTATTAAATTTAACCATTTTTATTTATTCTATATGACGATAACGCCAAATAATTTTTTAGGGGTTTTTTATTCTGTTTTTTCTTTTCTTTTTTAAGTCATTTATTATTAAAATGAGAAGTCCACAATGGTTCTCACATGTCGCACAAACTATATATATATATATATATATTTATAGAGGAAAGTTCAAATGTGAACCACTTTTTGGTTGTGAACGTGAGGACAACCGAGAGCGCGATACGTGGCGGCTTTGAGTGTGGTCCCCCTCTTTAATTCATTGCCCTCCCATGAATCGCGCCTAGTCATCCGCCATGGACATGACGTGGCATCTAGTCATCCGCCACGTGTCGCGCTTTTGGTTGTCCTCACATTCACAACCAAAAAGTGGTTCACATTTGAACCCACCCCTATATTTATATATATATATATATATATATATATGGTTAGGCTCAAATGTAAACTCAATTTTGGTTGTGAACATGGGGACCACTAAAATCATGCCACGTAGCAATATTCACTCTGAATATCTTACATCATTCAGATTGAATAAAGGCGCCTAATTATTCACTTTATATAATGTATGATATTCAGAGTGAATATTTGTTGGGTCTGAAATATGTTAAGTATGGTTAATACCGCTAGACTAACATACTTAATGCTGCTGTTGATGTTGAAGATACTTCTGGTATAAAGAAAGTTACTACTGCTGAGGATGAAGGATTACTAATGCTGAGCCAAAGAAGTTACTACTGCTAAGTTTGTACTGTTGGTATTGTTGGTATTATTGGTTACTACTGCCAGTTAGTACTGTTTGTTAGTACTTTTTATGTTTGGTTACTAATGTGATTACTACTGATGGTGTGCAATAAGGAAAGTTTGCTACTTGGTGCAAAAGATCAGGACTAAAGATAATCATGAAATGTATTCACAAAGATCTTTACTTTATTGATGATTATCTTGTAATTTGTTTTGTATAAATAGTTGATAGTCCTAGTTTTAGGAGACATATTTTGCTAGAGTTTTGATAATAGCTTTTGTGTGTTTTAGAATTTTAGCCTCAAGATTTCTTAATCCCAGCAATATAGAAGTATTGTATGTCTGGTGAGCTTGTCCAACAGATTGGGCTTTGGTTTGTAATCATTCGATTGAAATCAATGCTAACTTGTGACTTGAATTCATTGCTATTTTTCTTGATTGTTCATTAAATTGATTCCGCAAAATCTGTAAACAAAGTATCTGAGTTGTTAAATTCTTAACTTGAGAATTTCGATCTTCACAACAGGTATTAGAGCCTTGTAACTCAAATATCAAGAAATCATCATCGAAGGACATGACAGTGTTCTTGTTTTAAAGGTTCCCATGCTCAAACCCAAAGAGTTTGACATGTGGAAAATTAGGATCAGGCAATACATTCTTCTCACAGACTATTCAATGTGGGATATCATTGAGAATGGTCCCTCAAGTGAAGGAGAGGATGGAGCAGATGGAAAAAGACCTCCACCAAAGAATGAAGGAGAAAGAAAGCTCAGACAAACTGAGATGAAGGCCTTAATGACTCTGCTTTTGGCAATTCCCAATGAATATCAACATCAATTCTGCAACTGTGTTGATGCAAAGATTCTTTGGAATGCTTTGGAAAAGAGATTTTTAGGGACAAAGAGCACCAAATATTTTTATTCCCTACCTAGTACCGTACTAAGTAGGGAATAATTTTTTTTTCTTTTTAAAAGTTGGGTTTCGCCATCTGTTCAAGGCACATGGGATGCACGTTAACGGCTCATACATACGCCGTTCACTTACAGGGACGAAATCCGCAAGCAATGACAAACCACAGTGACCAAAAACGTAATTTCAGAACCACAAGGCTTGTGGCGTAGCGGGAAGACCTGTGGGGAATGTGGATGATATCCCATTCACCGCAGGTTCGAATCCCCTCGTGCGCATCTTGTCATCAGGCTTAGTCTCAGACGGCCGAATTTTCAGTTTATGTTCTATATTGCCAATGATGTAGTCTAGGCAAAGCCTAGATGAACCTTATAAAAAAACGTAATTTCAGTAGCACAGGGACGAAAATAGAAATTTTTAGCAAACTACAGGGACGAAAAACGTAATTTACTCAAAATAGTAAGAGGTGTTTGGCTTGAATATATTTAAGAGAGAGAGAGAGAGAGAGTTTTTGACGGAAGATGACCTCGGTTAAGTCATCCTGTTTGATTTTAAAACAATAATGAAATATATATGAGATGTCGAATTGTGATTGGTGGTGTAGGAAAGGGACAACCAAAAATGAGACAGTAGATATTTTTCCAGAAAAACCTCAATTATTAAAACTCGTTAATTGGCGCATGATGGGTCCCAATACTTATTTCCAGATATGGATTGCTCAAATAACAAATATAATTTAAAATAAAAAAAAATGATTATATAAGGTGATAAAAAAAACAAATACTTGTTCTTCTTTTGCTACCATATATGTAAATGGATTTTTCGTAAGAGTGTTGATACGCATCGGATCAGAACCCTAAACTAAAATCTTTGTATTTACTATAGGGGTTGAGTTTTAAAAAAATAACACAAAATAAAGAATTAAAAAAACACACAAAAGGAGTGATAGTCTAGTGGTAAGACTTAGGCACTACATAGTGGTGAACCCGAGTTCGAGCCTTGGGGATGCATTCTGGAGGTACGGGGGCTTCGACCCCGGGCTGCATGCTTTAGCAGTTGGGCTTCGGCCTAAAAATTGTCGAGGATTAGTCTGGACCCAATGTGATCTGGGATACCTCTTTCAAAAAAAGAATTGAAAAAACACTTAAAAAACAGAAACTAAAGTATATATGGATATAACCCCTTTTTTGAAGTAGGATATAATACCAACTTAAATAAAATAAACTGGGAGTTTTTTTTTTATAATCTGCTTTTTGCTTTACTTTTTGTTATATTTCCTCTTCTTCGTTTGTAAATAGTAGAGAAGTTTTTACTTTATAAACAAAGTTAATTGTAAACATATTTCAATCACATGCATGTATTAAATCAATTCATTTTAAAATTGATTTAGTTTTCTTATTTTTATTCAATAAATTCACAATCACATGTAGCGTTGACAAATGATAACACAAATATTTCTCCTATAAATTCATGATTCCTAATTGAATTTAAAAGCATTGCTAGAGATTGAGAGAGAGAGAGAGAGATTGCTAGATATTTGGAGAGAGAAAGAGAGAGGGGTTCCATGGGTTCAAAACATAATGAGAAGGAGAAGCCACATGCATTGTGCATGCCAAGCCCATTACAGGGCCACATTAACCCAATGCTAAAACTTGCCAAAATCCTTCATTCCAAAGGTTTTCTTATAACCTTCGTCAACACCGAGTACAATCACCAACGCCTCCTCCAATCTCAAGGCCCTGACATCTTATGCAGCGTCCCTTCATTCCGTTTCGAAACCATTCCTGATGGCCTTCCACCGCCAGAAAACAATAATGCCAGCCAAGATACTCCATCTTTACTAAAGTCGATGCAAGAAACTGGTACAAACCCGTTTAAAAGGCTCCTAGCCAAACTGAACGCATCTGATTCACCGGTCACTTGCTTAGTGGCCGACTTCCTTATGGGTTTCACCCTCACTGCTACCGAGGAATTGGGTATCCCTAGGGTTCTCTTCTGGACTTCAGGAGCTGCTTCTCTCATATGTTATGATCAATATCCCAATCTTATACAAAAGGGTTTGATGCCTCTCAAAGGTACCATTTCTTATCTCTTAACAGTTTGACACTTGTCTTGATCAAGTAGGAGGATGGTTAGGAGGATAAAGTAGGAAGAAATATGTTTTCTTACTTAAAGAATATAAGATATATGAACGTAGAAAGGCTAAGGATAGTAACTATGTCATTACTATAATTGTTGTAGAACATTTTTAGTTATAGGACACCCCCTTAAGTGTGGAGAAATTACCCCTTGGTTGCCATGTTTCATTCTCAGATTGGTTGAGAGAAGATTTGCATAAAACGTATCTATTAATAATGCTTTTTACCTTTTTAACATGTATAAATATATATAGAGGGAGGTTCATACGAAAAATACAACTTTTTAAGAAAACGCAAGGAGCAATCTCAACTACTCATCTCGGTCAATAAAGGTGGCTTTGACCGGTCCCCAGTTTAATAATCTCTACCCTCCCATTAATCGCGTCAATCCTCCGTGCTCACGTCCACGGTAACCGCGAGATGAGTGGCTGAGATTACTCCTCAGTTTTTCTTAAATTGACATGATTCTCGTTTGAACCTTCTCCTATATATATATAAAATAGTATTATAGTATTAGGTTCAAATGAGAACTGCTAAAAAATGAGAAGTAGATAAATGATCTCCATCACTCATCCGGTTAATAAAGACGGCTTTGAGCGGGTCACCCTCCTTTAATTGTCTCCACCCTCCATGAATCAAGTCAATCCTCCATGATCGCGTCCACCGTAACCGGTCAAAGCCGCCTTTATTGACCGGATAAGTGGTGGAGATCACTTCTCTACTTCTCTTTTTTTAGCATTTCTCGTTTGAACCTTTCTATATCTATATATATATATAGAAAGGTTTAAATGAGAAATGCTAAAAATGAGAAGTAGAGAAGTGATCTTAGTCGTCTAACTTGTCAAAAATAGCGGCTTTTACCGCAAAACATCACATAATTTCTCGCATAGGTTGTAGCACACGAAAGGGTATTTTCGAAAATTTCACAAGTAGTCGACAAACAGATTCATATATAAACTTTGTCATTCATATAATAATTACACAAGTTTATGTATGAACATATAGTTCATATATAAATTAGTTAAAACTAGCTAGTGAATTACATATGTTCATATATGAATGTGTATATAAATTATGCAGATTCATGTAAGGATGCATAGTTATTTATGAATCAGTTAAAAAATAGTTAATGAATTACCCAAATTCATATATGAATCGGTTAAAAATAGTTAAAATATGATTTATATATGTTCATATATAAACCTGTTTTTGACAAATGGGAAATTTATGGAAAGTTACGGCCTATTTCTAACAATTATAAAAATACCCCTTAGTTTTAGACGTAGTCGTGAATTTTCACCCGTTAAAAATTGCGAATTTAATACCTACTTGTTTAAACCGTACCTATAAAGATCATTTATTGCGGTGGTGGATTGCCATGGCCTACATATTTAATAAGAGGATAAAAACCCAAAAACAAACAAAAGTTTTAAAACGACAGATTGGGTCACTAAATGATGGTTCAATTGTCATCTTCATTGATTGCCGATTCTTACAAAGTTTACAGTAAACTGCAATTTCGGTCCATGTTACAAAAATATTATTGTAAAAAGATTGACACGTTTTGTTAAAGCCTGTTTTACTAATTAAAATGCATTAAAAAAACATCTTTAATTTTTAAATTATATTATTATAATTGTTTGTCAATATATATTTGAAAAGATCTCAATATTAAATACGAGAGTAAGAAACTGTAAATGATACCAATGAATGTCTATCCAGCGATGGTACGTAACATCCTTGCGCTTTGCCTTGAAAGATAGGTTGGCGCGGGTTCGAGCCCCGTTTGTTGCAAAAAAGGTCAAATGCCTTATAGACCTCTTCTGCGGCATCCAGCTCTTGACCGGCCTTCGGGTCGGTTCAGGGGTGAGTCCATGGGTTGGCCTTCGGGTAGGCTCATGGGCGCGGGGATTAGTCAGTGCCCGTATGGATCCGGATACCCCCAGAACGTGTGTGTGAGTTAAATTGCCGTTAAAAAAAACTGTAAATGATTATGTAAAACTGTACATCATTTTACCCCACTAAAAGGCATGATAATTGCTTACAAAATTCTATATTAAAAATTAGATATGTAACAGGTTATTAAATGCCATTTTATATCTTGTTTACAATCCATTTCAAAATATTAATGTAAAAAATAAAGTTGAGGACATTAACGAAAATCTAAATTATATCAATTAGGTTTTCACCTCAATGTAAGTTTTTTTTCAATATCATAAAAAAAGGGTTTGTTTGGTTGTTAAGAACATAATTGGTTGGGTTATATATAAAATGATAGTCTCGAGCATATTTTTTATTGATTTCATAGGAATTAAAAATTTTAGTGCCACTTACGTGGATTTATTTTATATACAGATCCAAGTGATTTGGTGAATGGATATTTGGATACTACAATAGATTTTATACCAACCATGTCCGGTATACGTCTAAAAGATATTCCACCGTTTGTTAGAATCATCCACCCAGGTGATGAATTTATGGTGGGATTTTCACATACAGAACTATCCAGATCGAAAAAAGCTTCAAGTATTATTTTCAACACTTTTGAAGAACTAGATTTTGACATCTTGGACCATCTTTCTTCAACATTCCCTCCTTGTTATGGGATAGGTCCTTTGAATTTACTCGAGAACGAATTCGGTGATAAAAGTCTGGCATCCATTAAATCAAGCCTATGGAAAGAAGAGTCTGAATGCTTAAAATGGCTAGACAGTAAACCACCGTTATCAGTTATTTATGTGAATTTTGGTAGCATCACGGTGATGACACGTCAACAACTAATTGAGTTTTGTTGGGGTCTCGCAAAGAGCCATTGTTCGTTTCTATGGATAATACGGCCAGATCTTGTGATTGATGGCTCTGCTGCACTTCCACCTGAATTTTTGGCCGAGACACGCGATAGAGGGATGTTGGCTAGTTGGTGCCTCCAAGAAGAAGTTCTAAGCCATCCATCAACTGGAGGGTTTTTAACACATTGTGGATGGAATTCGGCCATTGAAAGTATTTCTAATGGAGTCCCAATGATTTGCTGGCCATTTTTTGCTGACCAACAACCGAATTGTTGGTGTAGCTGCAACAAATGGAGTATTGCCATAGAGATCGATAACGATGTAAAGAGTGACGAAGTTGCAAAGCTAGTAATTGAGTTGATGAACGGAGAAAAAGGGAAGAAGATGAGAAAGAATGTTATTGACCTGAAGAATAAAGCTAAAAAGTCTTGTGCATCTCCTTCTGGCTCATCTATGGTTAATTTGGAGAAAGTGATTCATCTTCTCAAAACACCTCTAAAATAATTCATAGCACATGCCAATATGCACTAATGCTAAAGGGATCGGCAATCCAACATGAGGGTCTCGACTCTAGGAAGAATGCAAAAATGGAGATATAGCTAGTAAACGAAAGTTATCCAAGTGAAAGTTAAATTTATAGAATCAAATAATATTGCGTTCTATGTAAGGTATTACAAAAGTGTATATGATGTTAATATTTATTGTGCAGGTTAATAATTTTTTTAATTAGTTTTTCAATCAAGTATCGTTTACCAAACATTTACCTGGGTAAGTACTTATCGGCAAAGTTCAACACTATTAGTTACTTATCGGGTTTGATTTTAGTCGAGCGAGTATGTAAATATATATTCAGTAATCTCCTAACCGTCATTGTAAGATTCATCACCCTCACTTACCAAGTAAGACTCTTGTTCCTTGCCTTCGCTCTTATTGGGTAAGATTCTTGGTCCTTGCCATATTCATTCGGTAAGCTAATATGACTTAATAGCGCTTACTCAATAAGCATTTGATGAACATCCCCTAAGTGTCATATTACCTTTGATATAAGACAATTTTAAGTGTTCCATGAAGACATATATTTTGTGTCGTTAATCCAACTATTGTTGTTTGTCGTGAGTTTAATCTGAGGGTCGAGAGGTTTAGCTGAATGTTGTATGATTCTTCGAAAGCTTAGAGAGGATTTCTGATGAATTGCTTTATATGTTTTTAAATTGTACTCTCGCCGATGCAAGACTCTTTGCTTGGTTTTATAGATGATTTATGCCATTGTCTTTAAAGTCTTTTAATGACAATGGTCGTAATGGCTCTTGGACAATTGGATGTCTTTGATTGGTGTCCGTTAGTTTCGCCTTTTTGTTTAATGCAGAAGACCTTGTACTTTGGTAACAAGAAGTAAATGATTAGTCCTGTGTTTTAATAATCAATATCATAAAATAACTTACGATGTTTTAGCGAAATAGTGTTATTGAATAATTTGTTGTCCTCTATCATTGGTCGATTTTTACCTTTCGATCGTCAGTAGTTGTTTGTCGTTATCGAGATTTACTGTTGGTTGAATGTCGACACTTGTCTTACGATTGACGCCAAAAGTGACAACGATAATTCTTGACACAAGTGGTCGACAGGACCTTATCTTAATACAAGATTATGACATAACATTTCTTGTTATAATTTATGTCGTCGTGGTGGCTTGGGATTTTTACCCAAACCATATTGACTAATGTTTAGTGAAATACCTTCAAGTTTATCTCGAGCATAACACGTCTTTGCAATAGCTTCCTTAAAATGGTGAAAATGAAGATGATGTTCTTTTTTGCTTCAATAGATTTGACAAATCTTTTGCTGAAATGAAGAAATTAAGAGAGAAAAAAGAAAATTTCTTTGAATATGGTAAATTCCAAAAAAAAACAATTATTTATGAGTGAGAAATAACTTTTAATTATTTCACCAATAAAGGCATTTAAGAGCATCCACAATGGAGGTTCTTCATGGGGTTTTTACAGGAACCTCCACTGTGAGATGGAGGTTCTTGCCCAGTCACAGGTTCTTATTGAAACCCGGGTGCTTGAACAAGAACCCAGGTTCTTGTGAAAGTTTCCTTTTCTGTTATATAATAATTTACATAAATAAAAATTTTATAATAATTAAGTAGAGGGGAGTGAGGTTTTTGTAAGATCCTCCATTGTAGAGTTTTAAGGAGGTTCTCGGTTTGTTGAGATGACAATGATGTGGCAGGAAAACATATGGTAAGTGAGGTTCTTGAAGGTTCCACCATTGTGGATGCTCTTAAAATCAAATGTCTAGGATTGGGAAATAATATATATATATATATATATATAGAGAGAGAGAGAGAGAGAGATAGAAAGAGAGAGATTCATTTGTAAACCACTAGAATGGTGTAAACCGTGTAAACTAATCATGGGTTCACGGTCATGGGTTAGAGTTCAGATCTTTTATCATCAAATTTTAATCATTAACTTAACTTCTCACATGATCTTTTATCATCAAATTATGATAACAAATTTAAGCTAAATTTTTTATAAGAACCATTATGAGTTTCTCAAAACCACACAAATATTATAAATCGTCAAAGACATAATAGAATGAAACATTAATTATAAGTGAGATATTTCGCATTGTATTGCATATACAGTTTTAATTTTATTAAATATTTAAATAATATAATTGATATTAAAATTATTTTTTATATTTCGGTTCCAAATAAAATATAAGGCTACCCATATCCAACCCTCCCAAGTCCCAACCCTCCCAACCCTCCCAACCCTCTTACTTTTTAATGTCACATCAGCTGACACATCAGCTTTTTTCCAACTCTCTCTTTACCCTCCCATAACCCTTTACAAACATTTCCAACTCACACCCAACCCTCCCAACCTTCTTAGAGTATCTCCAACAGATATGCTAACATAGAAAACATATTTGTTGCTCCAACAGCTATGCTATCCCATATGCTAAAATAGAGAAAAGTGGGAAAAAGTCACCAAAATCTCTAAATTTAGAGAAATCTCTAAATGCTTAGGGAAATGGTTATTTTAATTTTCCAATCAATAGGATTATTTGAAGTTAAATATTTAAGAGAGAAAAATAATTATTTTAATGCTTCAACCAATAGTAACAACTTTTGTTTTGCTATAATAGAATAGCTGTTGGAGTTGTAGGCAAAAAAATTTAGAGATTTTTAACCTTTTTATTCTATTTTAGAAAAAAATTAGCATAGCTATTGGAGATGCTCTTACTTTTTAATTTATTTTATATAAATAAATAATATTGTTAAAAATAATTTAAAATTTCTAATATTAAAAAAATTACATAATTAACTAAACTAAAAAAATTACGAAATTAAATAAACTAAAATTCGAAGCCATGTCTCGCATTTAGTGTAGTCTTTTTTCCAACACCGCTTGCAACACCGGGGAATCCCGGACCTCCGGCGAATCCCGACCCACCGGCACCTCCCGAACCACTGGCACCTCGCGAACCACCGGCACCTCGCGACCGACCGCCACCTCTCAAACCTCTTCCTCGTGAACCACGGGACGACTTGTTTGGATTCATGGTTGATTATACGAACGTTGGTGTATATGAAGGTTTAGTGTATATGAAAGTTGGATAGTATAGAGAAGAAAGATGGAGAGAATTGTAGAAGAAGGTGAGTAAAATTAGTGGTAGAGATGAGTTTTTTTTATAAGAAAAAAAAGTAAAAAATAAAAAATAAAAAAAATAGGAAGTATACGTTGAAGAGCCGTTTGGCAACGGCTCTCCGGAACCGCACACCCACCAAGCTGCCGGCTTTTTTCGTTCGCGCACCCAACCCTTTTGAACCCGCCGGGCCTGGCGGGCTATACCCGCTCAAACCCGTGGTATTGGTGCGGGCAACCTAAGAATACGTTCAAGATGCTCATACGCCTAGTCATTTAATGTTATCTTGAGACGATTAACCAACGGAGGAGGGCGATCCGATCTGATATCATATATGGGTATTAATGTTTAAATAGGTGCGTAGATAAAAAAAAACAAATTTGTGGTAGCTGGGCAGCTAAACCTCAATTATGTAAGATTCAATAATTGGCACATGACGGATCCAGAATAAAAAAGGTATCAAATAATAAATAATAATGTAAAATAAAACAATTATTGATTATAAAAGGTTGTATGAAACAAATACTTGTTCTTCTTTTGCTATCATGTAAATGGATTCTTCGTAACTCATGTTGATAGGCATTGGAATATACTATTAAGACTCGTAAAAAAATTAATTCTTCTACATCAAGATGATCGTTGCTTGTTAACTTCTTGTTAGCTTTTTTAATAAATTATTCATTGTTAAAAAGGAAAGAAAAAACAAACCATCAAGACAATAGAGTCAGGACAAGAGATTTCCTAACCCCTTAACGCCGTGCGTAGCAACCTCTGGGGCTGCTGGCCGGCTGTGCTTGCGGGCTCTTGGGGTTAGGCGGGTTCCGGTACTTGCTCTCGCAAGTTGGCAGCAGGCTGGCGGTATCGCGCAAGAGCAGTTTGGCCACACCTCCCAAGCCTGCTTCATCTCTTTCACACTCTACTCTCTCTCCCTTAGTAAAAAATTAAATTATATATTGGGTATTTGGTTTGGTAGATTCGGGTAGAAATTAAGAGAGAGGGCTCCAGAGGGGCTTGCTGTGGTTTTATGGAAAAGCTGATGTGACATTGACGTGGCAGTGGAGCTCAGAGGGAGGGTTCTGCTACACATAAGTTCATACCTGAATAAATTTAATTGTTTTCTAATATAGGATAAAAGAATATAATAAAAAGAAATAAAAAACCAATAAACCATGAAAAAACACAAATGAATCATAGGATATCAATATCAACTTAAATAAAATAAAAAACACAAACGTTTCTTTTGGTTCAATTTATGTTATATTTCGTCTTTTTCTTTTGTAAATGGGAGTAAAGAAGATTTTAATTTGTAAACGCCTATTACTCATATGATTGAATCTCATGTAGTAGTTAGTTAATGTACTTTTCCTATTTTTATTCGATAAACTCACATGTCATTTTTCTCCTAAAAATTCACATGTAGGGACAGTAGGGTGCACAATAGCATACAAATATCATTTATATATATTAAAGGAAAAACCAAGGAGTATGAGGTGGCACTTTCTAATGCCTAGGATCTCATTTATCTTTTTTCTCAAATTTTTGGTTTTTTTAATTGTTTAATATTGTAAATGACTTTTCTACCCTCACTTATGGATGTACAATTCATTATATACAAGGTCATTTTGATAATTTTACATATTTGCATGTAAGATAACTCCAAATAGCCTCTTCAACTTCATCATGATTAATTTATTCATTAATTCTCATTAATTCATTGATTAGAGATAATCTTCATGATAAATAGACACTATTCTAGCTACATCATTGTAGTGAGAAATTTTGTTTTACATCAAATTCAACTTCATAAATCGATATTCAACATCATCGCTATCAAATTCTTCATCTACGTTGAGGTGTTTTCTTATCCTTAGTCCTTTTGGGAATTTTATCAATCTCATAAAGCATTTGGTGATGTTCTTGGTTTAGCTTTCAATCTCTTACATGTATTGCATAATAGCACTCGGTCATGTTTGTGGTAACCTTTGATTTTTTTTTTAGATAAGGTTCACCTGAAATTGTCCAGACTACATCCTTGGTAATTTTTACCGAGAGCTAAAGCAATAACCTTTGATTTTTATTGAAGATATATAACAACTAACTTTGTCTTTTGATTATGTATTTGAGTTTTTCATTTTTATATGTAAGGGGAAGTAAACGTTGAATTTGCCGATGACTAAATTGCCATGAAGAGAACCTCGGTTTGTTCTCCACTTCTTAAATCTTGAAGGATTTTTTGTACTTCTCTTTCAAATTTTAGGGGTTTCTTAATCATGATTTCTATGGTTCTTATACGTTTTAGGGATTTTTTTTGCAGGCGTTCTTCATCCGTTCCCAACTCTTGGTATGTTCTTTATATGTCTTATGTTTTGTTTTGTATTTAGTCATTTTTACTACAATATATACATATTGATGTGTATTATTTTCAAATAAAGTTAAATGTCTAAAATTTGAATTAATAGATAAAGTTTGATCCAATATATAAGACTACAAAAGTTATTATTATTTTAAGTTTTTTATTAAAATCAATATATAAATGTAAAGGACATTATAACCAATATAATATTTAATATTTTCCTTTCTTTATAAATGAAATAGTTATTACATTTAATATCATTGAATAAAATAAATATACATTTAAATATGTATCAGTAACTCTCATTAATAAATAAAATGCTTATTACATTTAATATCACAAAAAGATTAAAAAATTACTAGAATCAAAAAGCTTTTTCATCTACATTATAGTTAATTATTCATTAATTTATTGGGTAGAGGCAATTTTTATGATAAATTATTATTCTACATAACAAGAATTGGATGATAGGAAATTTTTTGTTCCACATCAAATTCAACTTCGTAAATAGATATCAACATCATCTCAGTCAAATTCTTCTAACTTGAATTTTTTTCTTATCGTTACTCCTTTTGGGAATTTTGTCAATTTCACAAAAAAAATTGGTCATTTTCTTGCTTTAGTTTTCAATCTCTTACATGCATTCCACAAAACATATGGTTATGTTCATGATTTTTGGTTTTATTTTCAACTTTGACATTACAACATTTGATGCCCTTAATTTCTATTGAAGGTAAGAACTAACTTTGTTTTACGATTTTGTATTTGGGTTTCTATTTTTATGTTGTAGGTGGATGTAGACGTTGATTTGTTGGTGACTAAAATCTCCATGAAGAAAACCTCAGTTTAATTTTTTCTCCTTAAAGCTTGCAGGTCTTTTGTATTTCTATTATGAAATTTAGGGGTTTTTTAATCATGATTTCTTCGGTTTTAATATGTTTTAGCTAGGGATTTTTTTTGCAAGCCTTCTTCACCTATTACCAACTCTTGATATGTTCTTTTTAGGTTTTTATTAGCCTTCAGTTTTGTTCTTTGTTCTTTCTTATTGATTTATGAAATGTTTCATCAAAATCGATTTAACAACTTTGATTCTATCTTATGTTTCAATTGGTTTATATGTTTTTTTATTGTTTCACTTTGGTAGAACAAAACATGAAGACTTATTTAAAATATATTAATCTATCATATTCGTATTTAAAATGTATTAATGTTTTTACCACCAAATTTTTTTTCCTATTGATATTGATGTTTCCTTTTATATTCGATTTAAGTATTTTAAAATAAAGAATGAAGACGTATTGAAAATGTATTAATGTGCAACGGCTAAAAGAACAGCTAAAATGACGAGATATTTCATATAAAGTGAAATGGCGATTCATATTAGTTTAATATATTATTTGTAAAGAATCATGTCATTTAACTTCAAAAAAATAATCTAAAAAAAATTTTGCCACCGCGCAACGCGCGGTGCACAACACTAGTTTTTCTATAAATTCAAGATTCTTAATTGGATTTAAATTCATTGCTATTGAGAAAGAGAGAGAGAGAGATGGGTTCAATACATGATGAGAAGAAGCCACATGCATTGTGCATGCCAAGCCCAGCACAAGGCCATATTAACCCAATGCTCAAACTTGCTAAAATCCTTCATTCCAAAGGCTTCCTTATAACCTTCCTCAACACCGAGTTCAATCACCAACGCCTCCTCCGAACTCAAGGCTCTGACTTCTTATACAGCGTTCCTTCGTTCCGCTTCGAAACCATTCCCGATGGCCTTCCACCACCAGAAAACAGCAATGCCAGCCAAGATACTGCATCTATACTAAAGTCGATGCAACAAACTGGTACGGGTCCGTTACAAAGCCTCCTGGCAAAATTGAACGCCTCTAATTCACCGGTGACTTGCTTAGTGGCTGACTTCCTTATGGGTTTCACCCTCACCGCTACCGAGGAATTGGGTATCCCTAGGATTCTCTTATGGACTTCTGGAGCTGGCTCTCTCATATGTTATGATCAATATCCCAATCTTATACAAAAGGGTTTGATGCCTCTCAAAGGTACGACTTCTTATACTTTAAATATCAATAATTTGCAATTAATATTATACATATTTCTTAAGAAAACATAATGTATTGGAAATGTTATTTTGTTGATTAAATATGTAGAAGTCATTAGGCATGAAATATTTTTATCTGGTTAGTAAACGAACTATTATTAAGTCTTGTAAAAATATGCTTATCAAAAATTTATATGAATCCATATTTAAGACTACTTTTAGAGGTGACTTTTAGAGGTGACGACGGATTAAGACAGGCCCAACAAGAGTTGGATAAGCGATAAGTCATAGATTCAGCCCCTAGCTACCAAGTGTCATTATTGGTTGACAAAAGATTTATATACAAATACACAAAGCATATTCAAAATGAGTCGTTTCTTTGGTGTTTAGCTTTGTTGCTCATAGAGGCAATTTCGGTAAAGTTGTCTGGGCTACTTGGTTGTGTTGCCCGTTTGATGTCTTGTAATACGCTGTTTTTTTCTTTCCCTGCCTTTCTCCTTTAAGGCAGTGGTTAATAAATCCGCTGGTTCCAAAAAAATATTCAAAATGAAAACCCTTGTATATATATGACAAACAGATGAGTAATCCTAACTTAAATTTCTGTTTTCAAATCTTTTCTACTGATTAAAAGAAGGGGGAATTTCACTCATGTCCTTGTAAACTTTCAATATTACTTCTATATCCTTGTAAACTTTAAAACTACATATATATCCTTTCAAAAATATAAAATTTACACCTATATCCAAAACTCATATTTTAATTGATTAAATCAATAAATAAAATACTTATTAGGAGAATATCAATAAATTAAATACTTATTAGGAGAATAAAATACAAATACCATGGAAAATAATCCAAAACCAAGGGCTGTTGAGTTGCAGACGAAACTTATCCTCATCGGCTCATCCATATCCACTCCCCCTTTATTTCAACTATTTAATAATCAGCCAATAAAACTAGGGTTTTCGTTCCATCTAAAAATAATAAAAAATTTCATCCAAAATCATTCCAAAATTCTCAAAGAATGGAAGAGATATCGATGTTAATGGTGGAAATACGAGAAATTGTGAAGAAGATGCCAAGTGGTCATTAAGATGTGTTGGAGTCATTACCTTCATCATCTACTGATCTACGGATTTATGGATAAAGAGGCCTCGATTGAAGAAATTAGCTCACAAACCAAATCAAAGATCGAACTTACAACCATTAATGCCTTCTTTCCTCCTTGATCTTGATGAACTGGTTAGGGTAAATGGCCGTGTAGGGTTTCTTATTTAGGATGAATATTAAATTGATTTAATCCCTAATAAAATATAGAGTTAATTACATATTTGGTCCCTGTGGTTTACACGAAATTACGATGAAGGTCCCTGAACCCTAATTTTCATGCCTACGGTCCCTGTGGTTTGTATTTCGTTACGATGGTGGTCCCTTGCCCTAACGTCCGTTAAAAAACTCCGTTAGGGCAGGGGTATTTTCGTCTTTTCATATTTTTCTTTTGTTTTCTATTCATATTTGTCTATGTTCTTCCCTACACCTAACACCACTAACACCCACCACCTAATACCACCAACTCCCACCACCAACACCCACCACCACCACCACACACCACCACCAACACCACAATTACAACCACCACTCCCACCATCACCAACAACCACAACCACCTACACCCACCACCACCATGACCATTGACCACCAACAACACCCACAACCACAACCACCAATACCCACCACCACCACCACCAACACCCACCACCAACAACCACAACCACCTACACCCACCAATAAAAAATCAAGCCACCACAACATCATCAGGTAACAGATCCAAATCCATTCTGATAAAAACAAACAAACAAAAAACACAAACATTTTGCAAAACATCGTCATCATTACAACAACCAAAAACCCACAATAAATCATTCAAGCATATAACCAACAAATGAAACTCAAAAGGTGTTTGCTTTCATATTCATTCCACCATAACCAATCTGTTTTTATACATATAGTTGCACTAGCTTCTAATACCTACCAACCAACCAACATATTTTAATGTATATTTGGATTTAAGACAGTACAGTAAGTAGTAGGTATATATATGTACCACCCACCAGCTATTGCACGATGCCGCCACCACCACCCACCTCACGGATCTGGAACGGCATCTAGGGTTTCGTCGACGTAAACAGAGGTGAACGGATCTAGGGTTTCGTCGATGTGAACGGACGTAAACGGAGGTGAACGGATCTAGGTTTTGTCGACGTGAACCGACGTGAACGTGGCCGTCGTTCACGACGGGAGGCGGTGGAGGATACCGACGGGCAACGTGAACGTGAACTGACTGTGGTGCAGATCTGGCCGGTGGGTTTTTGCACGCGACGGGCAGCGGTGGAAGATACCGGCGGTGGCGTTCGACAGCAACGGCGACTGTGGTGTTCTGCAGCGACGCGGCGGTGGCGTTCTGCAGCGAGGCGGCGGTGGCGTTCTGCAACGAAGGGCGGTGGTGGCCCTCTACTGCGACGGCGGCGGCGGCCGTCTACGACGGCGGCGGTAGCCTTCTGCAGCGGTGGTGAAGGTGGCTGTGGAGGCTGCTGCAATTTTTGGGTTTGGGGTTGGGGAAGAGGGGGAAGGGGAAGGGGAGGGGGAGGGGAAAGTGGAAAGTGGAAAGGGTTAGGTTTATATTAGGGGTAGTTTGGTCTTTTAACCTTTTTTTAACAGCTGATTTTAACCGAAGTTAGGGCAAGGGACCATGGTCGTAACGAAATACAAACCACAAGGACCGTAGGCATGAAAATTAGGGTTCAGGGACCTCCATCGTAATTTCGTGTAAACCACAGGGACCAAATATGTAATTAACTCTAAAATATAAGTTTGGATATAGATATGAATTTTATAGTTTTAAAAGGATATATATGTAGTTTTAAACTTTGCAAGGATATAGAAGTAATATTGAAAGTTTATAAGGACATGAGTGAAATTTTCCCTTAAAAGAAATAGAAAAAACTGAATATCATTTATTTCCTAGAATTGTGGATTTTGTGACTTTTGTAAGTCGGTTGAATAAATTGAAAATGCTCTTAGTAATCAGATTATTAAGAGATTATTAAGAGCATTTTCAATTCATTCAACCGACAGGCGTATTGAAAAGGATTTTGCCGGCCAAGAAATAAGGTGTGAAAATTCCAAGACGGTATAGGGGGCCACTACTACTACAAAACAACAACTATTTCGTTTTTATTTTTTAATATCAATTTATATATGTATAGAGGGAGGTTCATTTGTAAACCACTAAAAATGTAAACCGTATAAACCGATTCACACCATTGATTTTCAAAAACGTTTCCATATTTCACATTTCTATATTTCCATAATCAATGACTTATAATATATTTCACATTTCCATATACTCTATGAATCCATATCCTCCTTTGATTTTTTTTATCAACGGCTATGATTAGTTACACGGTTTACACCATTTTAGTGGTTTACAAATGAACCTTCCTATGTATGTATATATTTTTAATTTTATCATGTAAATTAATATTTTAGTTGTGTTATTTGATATTTAACTTCATTTGTATTAAGTAATTTCTAATTTCGCTGAAATAGTAATGATTATTATTATAATTAAATAACGAAGGGTGAAACCTAGATAAATATAGAATGAAATTTTCTGTCGACCCCCATCGTTTAAACTATTTTGTTGTGATGGATTGTCTCATTGCCATAGATTTCATAATAAAACAAAACGCTAAAAAGAAATAATTATTTAAAACGACTGATTGGGACGATAATGGATGTCACATATCCTCATTAGTTGACATGAGATTTAGAATAAAATGCTATTTAAGTCCATGCTTTTTCTATTTTTCTGGATACTAACTTTACAAAGCCTATGTTTCAAATATCTAAGGTGATATCACCAAAGGAGTGTTAGGCTAGTGGTAAGGCTTAGGCACTACATAGTGGTGAACCTGAGTTCGAGCCCTGGGGGACGCATTCTGGAGGTACGGGGGTTTCGACCCCGGGCTGCATGCTTTAGCAGTCGGGCTTCGGCCCAAAATTGCCGAGGATTAGTCTGGGCCCAATGTGGTCTGGGATACCTCTTCCAAAAAAAATATCTAAGGTGATATCTTATTAAGTTTCAACCTCAAAAATTTTTTTTTTTTTCTGAATCAATAAAAGAAGTTTGGTTATATATATATCATATACAAAAGGCAGGCGCACCGGCTCCGACCCACCGGTGCGACCCGCCCAAACCCAAACCCAAACTCCAAATCCATATTCATTTTTAGTTTTACACATTAGCTCCCTCAACTATAATACTTATTCATTTTATACTTTTTAATTTTCAATATTTTATTTTACGTATTAATCATATATCTTATATTAACTAAAATATGTTAAAAAAATACGTTTTAATTTTAACAAATTACGTCATTATAATCGTATCGTTGATGCGATCGAAATGAGTCTAATATTGAATATTTTTTGATGTAATTATTTTATTATATACTATATATACGCTCCAACCGACCCAAATCTTATACCCATTTTCAAATTTACATATTAGCCCCATAAACTTATAATATTTATTCACTTTATATCTTGTGTTTTTCAATATTTCATTTTATGCTTTACTCATATATCGTATATTTGCTAAAATATGTTGAAAAAGTACGTTTTGATTTTAACAAATTACGCTATTATAATCGTATCATTATATACGATCGAAATGAGCCTAATATTGAATATTTTTTGATGTAATTATTTTATTATATACTATATGTACTACGATTATATGAACCCAAAACACTGTTCATGAATAACAGCTACCGACATTTGAAGAAATTGCATTTTACCCCCTTAAAATTATAATATTTATTCACTTTATACCTATTAGTTTTCTATATTCCATTTTGCGTTTTAATAATATATCGTATATATTGGTGAAATATGTTAAAGTGTCTATACCTACTGTCCATGAACACTATTTTGGCTTCCTGGTAATTGTTAGTATTATTAAAATCTTCTAAAATTAAATTTTTTGATTTTTGATTTCTTAAATATTTTATTTATTTTATTAAACCTTTCGTACGACAACATTTGTACAAACTTTATGTTTCAAATAAATTCATGTTACTACTTACGATCAAATCTACCACAGTTTATAACACAGCGTGAATCCCAGACACTTAGTAGGTAACTTTCTCTAAAATATTAACATAAAGTTCATGTTACTACTTACGATCAAATTTACCACAGTTTATAACCCAGTGTGAAACCCGAGCTCTTAATAAGTAAGTTCATCTAAAATATTGTTCACAACAACAAACCTTTACAATATTAACAAAACTCCCCGCAGCAAAGCGCGGGCAAACTCCATCGTTAACAACATTGTGCGTAAATTTATTTGCACATTAATTATCATAATAAGCCTCAAGCATCGATAACGTTTTGATACAAATTAACATTTTTATTGTCATTTACACCAATTTTATTTTATATGCAGATACAAGTGATTTAGTGAATGGGTATTTGGATACAACAATAGATTTTATACCAACCATGTGTGGTATACGTCTAAAAGATATTCCACCTTTTTGTTAGAATCGTCTATCCGGGTGATGAATTTATGGTCGAATTTTCACGTATAGAAATTGAGAGAGCGAAAAAAGCTTCGGCTATTATTTTCAACACTTTTGAAGAACTAGATTTTGACATCTTGGACCATCTTTCTTCAACATTCCCTCCTTGCTATGGGATAGGTCCTTTGAATTTACTCGAGAACGAATACGATGATAAAAGTCTGGCATCCATTAAATCAAGCCTATGGAAAGAAGAGTCTGAATGCTTAAAATGGCTAGACTGTAAACCACCGTTATCAGTTATTTATGTTAATTTTGGTAGCATCACGGTGATGACACGTCAACAACTAATTGAGTTTTGTTGGGGTCTCGCAAAGAGCCATTGTTCGTTTCTATGGATAATACGGCAAGATCTTGTGATTGATGGCTCTGCTGCACTTCCACCTGAATTTTTGGCCGAGACACGCAATAGAGGGATGTTGGCTAGTTGGTGCCTCCAAGAAGAAGTTCTAAGCCACCCATCAATAGGAGGGTTTTTGACACATTGTGGATGGAATTCAACCATTGAAAGTATTTCTAATGGAGTCCCAATGATTTGTTGGCCGTTTTTTGCTGACCAACAGCCGAATTGTTGGTGTAGCTGCAACAAATGGGGGATTGCCATGGAAATTGATAACGATGTAAAGAGTGACGAAGTCGCAAAGCTAGTGATTGAGTTGATGAATGGAGAAAAAGGGAAGAAGATGAGAAAGAATGTCATTGACTTGAAGAACAAAGGTGGAAAATCATGTGCATCTCCTTCTGGCTCATCTGTAGGTAATTTGGAGAAAGTGATCAATCTTCTCAAAACATCTCTAAAATAATTCATAGCACATGATATGCCCTAATGTAAGGAGATCGTTAATCCAATATCAAGTCTCGACTCTAGGAAGAATGCAAAAGGTTCGAGATGTAGAAAACCAAAATTGTCTAAGCATTCTAATAATTGTTTTATGGAACTTCAATTTATAGTATCAAATAATACTACATTATATGTAAAGCATTATATGATGTTATTGTAATGTTCTAGTTTTAATTCAAATCAGACTCAAAATATGCAATGCAATGCAATTCAAAAATCAAAATGTTAAAATGTATTTCTCCCTCTAAAGCTTACTTACAAGATATGGAAGTTACAAACTCAACTAGAGACTTCTAACAAACAACTAACTAAACAGCTCTTATTTACACCTTTGAGGGTATTTACATTTTTCTCCCCTCTACTTGAATACAACATGAAAATACAAGACTAAATTCTCCCCATTTATATTTAACTTGACAAATCTTCTCTTCAAAATCAACATCAAATAACAATTGATATCGTTACATTCTCTTCTAAACATTCTTTCTGATGGATCCCAAATTGCTATGATATTAATTAACAAATTGAATAAGTTAATTCAGAATCAAATTTAGCAGCAGAAGAACTTAGAAATTGAATCAAATTGATCAAACAAACAATCTAGATATAACAGTGATAAGATCAAACCAGATTGAATGATGAAGAGCACAAACAGATGCAAGAATGAAGAAGATGAACAAATTTTCTTCAAATGATTTTCAATTTGATTGAAAATAACGTTCACAGTAAAGTATATAAGCTTACAAAGAAATAGCAATTACATAGCTATTTATACTACTCAAAAAGTAAATCTTAACTAACTCGCTAGGATTTTGACACGTGGTCCAATCACAGGCATAGAAAGAAAGTCGGTTGAGCAGGTCACGTGAGATGCGCATGTTGTAACCGTTTTGCAGAGGTAGATGATTATCGCAGAGGTAGGAATTGGCAGAACCTCAGTTAAGCCTTGCAGAGGTTATGTTGCGGTTGACTTGCAAGATTTGATATCCTCTGTGTGATACCTCTGTAAACTTTGTCTTCTGAGAAACTAACCTTGTTTTTTTATCTGTACTTTTACAAGACACAAAACTGGAGCTAACAATCTCCTCCTAAGTATAGATAAAAGACTTATGCAAGGTAGAGTGAACTTTTACTAAACAAGAGGAGAGTAAACCTTAGCCTCTGAAACAAATTTCAATACTTGAAAAAAATTAAAAGATTACAATACAAAAAGATTGAAATGATTACAAGAGCCTATTATACTCGAGAGTTTGGAAAGTCGTTTATGCCATCAGCTTTGAGTACCAAATACATCATGTACATGTAAGAACGATGAGAGACTTGCACTTCAATGGATTCAAAGAGAGGAGCGGCTTCATCTCTGCGAATGTGCCCATTTCGGACCTCTAAGGCAATCACAATGATAAACTATATATAATTTTAATTGATAATTGTTAATTATTAATAAGGGGTATAATTGAAAAAAGTTAAAAAAACTCATCATAAGCTACTCAAAGTAGCTTATCAAAAAGCTAGCTTATAAGCTACTTTTGGTCTTACCAAACGTGTATACAGAAAATAAGCTAGCTTATAAGTCATTATTTTTACCAAACAATGCCTAAGTATGGTGATTTACATTAATAAAAGTATTTTTATTTTATGCATAAAATAAAAAAACATTGCATAAATATGAAAAGTAGACATCACTACATCAGATGAGATTTTCAGAAAAATAAACACACAAGCATCCCAGATGATAAATTATGCATCATGGTAAAGATGTTTGCAATAGATGAATTATTTTCTCCAAATTAACCATTGATGAACCAGAAGGAAAGGCACATGCTTCCTCAGCCTTGTTCTTCCAATCAATAGCATTCTTCCTTATGGCATCCCCCCTTTCACCATTCATCAACTCAATTACTAGCTTTCTAATTTCATCACACTTCACATCACTGTCTATCTCCATGGCAACCCCCCACTTGTTGCAACTCAACCAACAGTTTGGTTGTTGGTCAGCAAAAAACGGCCAACAAAGCATCGGGACTCCATTAGAAATGCTTTCTATCGTCGAATTCCATCCACTGTGTGTTAAAAACCCTCCTATTGATGGGTGTTGTAAGACTTGTTCTTGGGGGCACCAACTAACTAACAACCCTCTCTCTTTTGTGTCCACCAAGAAATCCGGTGGAAGCACAGCGGTGTCACCAATCACGAGGTCCGGTCGTATTATCCACAAAAACGGATAATTACTCTTTGCGAGCCCCCAACAAAACTCGAGCATTTGTTGAGATGTCATCACTGTAACGCTGCCAAAATTCACGTAAATAACTGACGACGGTGATTTGGAGTCTAGCCATTTTACGCATTCAGGCTCTTCTTTCCAAAGGTTTGATTTAATGGATGCTAGAGACTCGTTAGCGATTTTGTTTTCGAGTAAATTCAAAGGGCCGATTCCATAGCAAGGAGGAAATTTTGAAGAGAGTGTGTCCATGATATCGTGTTCCAGTTCATGAAAAGTGTTGAAAACGATTGCTGAAGCTGATTTTGCTCTTTTTAAAACTGAACACAGAAAATGTACCAGGTACTCGTCGCCTGGATAGAGCATGCGAATGAAAGGAGGAACGTCTTTTAGACGCATTCCGGACATCATAGGGATACAATCTATGATTGTATCCAAATACCCATTTGTTAGAAAACTTGAATCTGTAGATCAAAGAGAATAAATGATGAAGTCTTTTAGTTAGTCTTCTTAGTCAATGATTCTTAAAATTATTTTGGAGTTTATGTTTTAAAACGTGCAAAGCTACGTTTAAAAAAAAAAAGAAAAAAAAAAACATTCTTTAGGCAACTTTTAGTTAGATCTAGTCTTGTTAGTCAATGATTCTATTAAAATATTTTGGAGTTTATGTTGTTAAACGTGCAAAGTTAATTAAAAGAAAAAAACACTGTTTAGGCAACCTTTTTCATTTTCATAAACCAACTCGATATTATAACTTAAATAGAAATAAATAACACAATTTTTCCAAACAAAATGCATCATACATATAGTGGAAAGTTGAACCCAATGTTTTAAAACCGGGGTTCTTTAGTTGGACCTGTGATATAATTATTAAAGTTAAACACGTAACTAGTAAATATTTAATCGAGCACATAACTAAAAGAAATTCGAGAAAAAAGCTAAATGTTATAAATGTACTATAAGAGGTGGGCAAAAATCGGGTCGGGTCGGACTTTGACCAGGCCTCGTAAAGACCGGGCATTTCGGGACTTGGTTTGACCGGGCTTTGACCAGGCTCGGGCCGGACCGGGCCTTGAGTGTGACACCCGGGCCCGTTACATGTAGAAAAAGCGTAGGCTTTAAGGACCGGGCCTTAAAGAATTTTTTTTTTCTCTTTTTCTAACTTATAAAACTACAATTATTTTTATAATTCTAATAATAATGATAATATACAATATAAACTAGATTTATTTTATTTTAAACCAGTAAAACTAAACTATATAAAACAAATACATTTCAAAAGTTCAAGAAAACTACGAAAATGCCACTGAAAACGGGCCGGTCCCGGTCCGGGCCTTGGACCGGGCCTCTCGGGCCGGGCTTTCAAAACTTCCAAAACTAGTCCCGGGCTAGGCCCTTCGGGCTAAGACCGAGGCTTTGATCGGGCCGGGCCGGGCTTTTCGTCGGGCCCAGGCCAGATGCCCATCTCTAAGATTGATAGGTGAAAGAAGAAGAAAGCATTCATTACCTTTAAGAGGCATCAAACTGGTCTCCAAAAGATCGGGATATTGATCGTAACATAATAGAGAACCAGCTCCACTAGTCCACAGTAGTATCTCGGGGATATTGAATTCCTTTGCTGCATCGAGGGTGAATACCATAAGCATGTCAGCCACTATGCAAGTCACCGGAGAATAAGAATCATTCACTTTGTTGATGAGACTTTTAAACGGACCCAGGCATGTTTCATCGACAGATTTGGATAGAGAGGAGACCTCTTGGGTGGCATCTAGGTTTTGCGGCAAGGGAAGGCCATCAGGGATGGTTTCGAAACGGAAGGACGGGAGTCCTGAGAGGGCATCAGGGCCTCGGGATCGAAGGAGTCGTTGGTGGTTGAACTCGGTGTTGACGAAGGTGATAAGAAAACCTTTGGAATGGAGAATTTTGGCAAATTTTAGCATTGGGTTAATATGGCCTTGTGCTGGGGCTGGTATGCACAATGCATGTGGCTTCTCTTGGTGAGAACCCATGGAGCCTTATCTTTATCTTTGATACATACCCAAATGCAGGCATCAAGCAATGGTTTTATAGGCTAGCTAAAAAATAGAGACAATTGTTTTAAATCAAAAACATACCATTTCAAAGTCCATTAAAATTTTAGAAAATAAAATATTAGGCTAAGCGTAGCGGGAGGGTTGGGTTGGGCGGGCTCCTCCTGGCGGGTTCACAAGCCCGGCGGGTTGGGGGTACGCATCAAGCGGGTTCAGCGGGCTTGAAGCCCTGGCAGGTTACCCACACCGCTATGTGGTGTGTGTTGTGTGTGTGTTGGGGTACGGGTTGTAGAGGGTTGGGGTACGGGTTGTAGAGGGTTGCAGAGGGTTAAGAGAGTGTTGGAGAAAGCTGATGTGTCAGCTGATGTAGCATGTTAGGTTGAGAGGGTTGGGATACTGATAGCCTTATGTTATGTTTTTAAGTCATTTGAAATTATATAAATTGATGATTACCCAGGACATCAACTTTTCTTGGTCTTAATGTGCTACCAATATTTGAAAAACTTCAAATCTAATTGATTTATATATGAAATACCAATTTTATATAGAACTCATGGACAATTACTCAGAATTTAAAAATAATTAATGTCACAAGGACAATGATAGAAACAAGACAAAAGCCGGCTAGCTAGATTTATCCTTTTGTTGTTTTTAGCAACAAAAACACATGGTTTCGTATCTTAGTACTATTTTCGGAGCAAAAGGTAGTTTGATTAATCATCAACATATATCGTTTTATATCAAACATGATACTATATGTATATTTATTTTTGTATCAAATTTGTTAAACAAAATTATTGAAGTAAATAAAACTATACCAAATGTAACTTACATTTTACTTTGAATTGTTTATATCTAAAGGGAGTGAACTATGAGGAAGATGTTTTGATGGATTTTAATATTTCAAAAAGTGTTCTCCAAGTGAATGATTCTTTAAAACTTTTTAGGGCCATGAGTAGCGTAGCTCACAAGCACATAAGCCTTTACTGTTATATCAACGTCAAATCAGCGCCACTTACGAACCTTTAATAGGAGTACTACTACCTACAAGTCCAAACACCCAATATATATATATATACATATGTATCTATATATAGCATTAGGTTCAAATGAGAAGTGCTAAAAAAAATGAGAAGTGGAGAAGTGATCTCCACTACTCATCCGGTCAATAAAGGCGACTTTGAATGGGTCCCCTCCTTTAATAATCTCTACCCTCCCATGAATCGCGTCAATCCTCCGTGATCGCGTCCATCGTAACCGGTCAAAGCCGCCTTTATTGAGCGGATGAGTAGTGGAGATCAGTTCTCCAGTTCGTATTTTTTAATACTTCTCATTTGAACCGTTCACGAGCCCTCTCACCAAGCCTGCTGGCATGCATAGTGCTACCCAACCGAACCCACAAGCCATGGCAAACAGCAAGCGCTACTCACGGCCTAAGATAATTCTATAATGTTGCATGAATTTTAAAAATTATCTAAATAATAATTTTCAATGTAATAATTTTTGACCACTTTTTAGAATAACACATCATCATAAAATCTATATTTATTTAAACGATAAAAAAAACTATAATTATATATTATTTACTTATAATTTAATATATAATAATTACAATAAAGTAAAATAATCAAATAAAATAGTTAACTTATAGAATATTTTTACTCAATAAATAAATACTTATAAATATAGATTATTAAATTAAAACATTAAATTAAGGTAATAAAGTAAAAACACTTCATTAATCATTATTTTCTCTTTTCCAAAATTTATCAAATCTATTCAGTTTAATTTGATTTTAAAAAGGTTCGTAAACATATTATGTACTTGTATGATTTTGGAGATTATTTTCGTAGTCAGAAGGCATGTTGTAAGAGATTTAGGCGTAGATGTAGTAAATTTGGATCGTGGTGTATATCATCAAATTGACGATTTAAAATATAATGTATATCTTCGACGATCATGTTGTACATGACTATACATGCTTCTCATTATTTCTCCAATTATTTCTTTGCACTACATACGAGTACTCTAAACACTCTGTCTACATCTATCGTGGCAACCTTTTGTCTCTTTGCATATAGTTGACATTTTGGGCATTGAGGTAATGTAATTGACTTCACGGTTGTAGGCTAATTATATAAACCCCATTAGTAACATAACATCCTAAATTGTGATCGTTGTTGTTGGCAAATAAATGAAGTGTCGGTGCTTTCCCTTCTAAAACCTTATGAAAAATGGAAGATGGATCTAACACATTGATGTCATACAGGATATGTTTGGTATTCATAATAAGATAAATGGGACATGACATAATAGAATAGGCATGTCCCATGTATGACATGCATCTATTTGGATTATGCTAGAATTACGTAGAACAAGATTGAACACACTTGTTACCTTCTACCCCTGTAACAAAATAGAACAAAGTTTGATGTACCATTATACCCCTCAAGGTATAAATCACTCTTCTCTTTCATAGCAATCGCCTCATGCGTAGGGTGAGAAAGGTCGACCAAGTCCAAAAAACTCGAACATCTTATCCGAAAACTCAGAATCTACCCACCCACATAACCCGAACTAATTGAATCTCTGAAATCAGAATTTTTGGGCGGGTTACTAGATGTGGGTGCGTGTAGGGTCTCTGTACCCATCACCCGAACCCACCCCGAAACCCGAACAAAGCCTTTTCTTGAACGAGCTTGTCCCATTGTTGTTCTACTTAGTTTCGATGTGTCCCACATAGATATTTGTCTAACATGGGACAAGTCTGTTCTGTTCTGTCCTGTCCCATTTTGTTCTGCGTACCAAACGCACCTTAAGTTAACTAGGTTTTTGTAACTATAGTTAATTAGAGGGACCAAAATTAAAACAAAATGACAACTACAGTAACCAAAATTATAATTGGTTTGATATTCAGACCAAATTTGATAGTGAGCGGCAACTTTAAGGACCAAAATTATAATTTAGTCTTTAGTCTTTATTTAATTTATTGTCTAAGATTTTTATATAAATTAGATTCATTTTAACTTTTAAATTTGGGAAAAGTCCAAAAAAACCCAGCGAACTATTCCATTTTGAATGGTTAAGTCCCTAAACAATTTTTTTGAACAAAAAAACCATTAAACTTTCTCATTTTGAATGATTAAGTCACTAAACTATTTTTTTGAATGAAAAAAACCATTAAACTTTTTTATTTTGAATGATTAAGTCCCTAAACATTTTTTTCAACAAAATAAATCATTGAATTTTTAAAAATTTGCTACTTATATTTGTTTAACCTAAACTAACATAGTTATATTTTACCTTTAAAACCTTCAGTGTCGGTTGCATTTAATTTTTTTATTTTATTAAAAGGGGGTAAGTAACTTATTTTTGAAAGTATAATGGTTTATTTATCAAAAAGAAATTGTTCGAGGACTTAATCATTCAAAACGAAAAAGTTTAATGGTTTTTTCATTCAAAAGAATAGTTTAGTGACTTAATCATTCAAAATGGAAAAGTTTAATGGTTTTTTTTGCTCAAAAAAATTGTTTAAGGACTTAACCATTCAAAATGGAATAGTTTGTTGGGTTTTTTTTAGACTTTTCCCTTTAAATTTTAAATACATGTATCCAATTATCTTCTCTGACTATATTATAAACCAAATTTGTTAAAAGTCTTAAACTTAAGAAATCTTTTAAACACAAGCTTGTATGCATGATGTACAACTTTCTAATGCAATGCTCTATTACCACCCTGAGAATGGAAGTTGTACAGTCTCCCTTTCTTCTTAAACAGCTCAACAAGTCCTATTGTGGTGAATAGTTTTTCCTTTCCTCCCTATTTCCACCTACAAAGAGGACAGTACGATTCCCTGTGTTTTTTTCTCCCCTTCTACCAATTTCAAATTCAAATTTTAAAAACATGAAATCATCAACATCAACATCAAGAGGGAAATAAATGGGTTTTCATTTTTCATATGAATTTCTCTCCTAAACTAATAAAAATAAGTTTAAATCTCAAAAGATCTACATAAAAAAGTTACGAAAAATATTAATAAAAAGGTTTTATTCGGATTTTGAATGAGTTCGGGTAATGGCTACGAAGACCCAACCCAAACCGAGTAACTCGTTATAAAGTTGGATTTCGAAGATCGAGTTAGTTTGAGTTATGTGGGTCAGGTAGATTCGAGATTATTTTAATCGGATTTTTGGATTCGGTCGAATTTTGTTCACCCCTAAGTATGAGGTAATTATAAAGAAAAAGAAAATCAATTTGTATTTTGAGGGATATAATGATAAATTTGACTATGTTCTATTTAGTTCCAGCCTTACAGGGGTAGGATGGGACATGCTTGTCCCACTCTTGTTCTACTTAGTTCTGGATGTCCCACATAGATGTCTGCCAAACATGGGACAAGTCTGTTATATCCTATCATGTCTCATCCAGAGGCGTAGACAAAGGGGACTTGCCGGTGCTTCCCCCCCCCCCCCCCCCCCCCCACCCATACATTCTCTTTTATATATATGTATTTTAACGTAAATAATACATATTACAAAACTAAAACAACTAGTGGACCCTCCCTAATGTCAAAGCAATTCCCAAGTCCATTAACAAATTAAAAAAAGCCCATTAATTAAATTACCATTGTGAAGTAAAATGTCAAAAAATAATACTTCAAACACAAATCGAGGTTTATAAGTTTATTCGCTTTGGCGGAATTTCTCAGAGTTCATCTTTTCTTTTTCATTCTAAATTCCAAGAGGTATCTCATATTTCTAATTTTCTACTTTAATGTAAAGACATGATGTATTATATTAATATATTGTTAATTAATTATATGTTTTGATTTATTTTTGGTAAATATAATAATATTAGACAAATTTAATTATTCAAACCCTAGTTAATTCTTTTAATTGAGACTTTATATTTGTCGTATATTTATAGTAATTTCACTAATTTGTTCTAAAGTTTGTATGGCGTATATAAATTGTAGTTTGTTTGAATTTTGAATGATGAAGTTTTTAAGTTTTTATGATCTTAGGTGTAATAATGAGCAAGAAACGAACAATCAATTCTTTTTCCAACCAAAAAGAAGTCGTTAATGATCCGCAATTACATGTTTCTGAGGATGATTATCATGTTGAAAATGTAGACTGTTAGGGTCAAATCTGAAAAGATTGACGGATCAAATGTGAGAAAGGTCAATATAGATTCTTTGATTCATGATCCAGGCGTACGGATAAGATAATAGACGATTTCTATTCGTTGAAACAAACTCGTGTCCTACTAAAAACACACCAGATACAATTTCTTATAATTGATAACTTTTTATGTTTTAACCTATGTTTGTTTGGCATATATGTTTAAGTTAACTAGTTTTTTTTTTATTCCAATCAGATTAGTCAATGAGAAAAAGGATCGACAATGCTTATAACCATCAAAAGGTCCATGCGTTAATCTAGCATGTAAGTTTCTTTGCTTAATTGTTTTGTTAGATTATAATATCACCGGTATTATTTTTCAATAATGTACAATGTTGAACGTTGAACCCCCTATCCTAAATTCCTGGCTACGCCTCTGGTCTCATCTGGATGTCGTCCTTGTGCACAGCTCCGAGAAGCACCGTAAATCGAATACACCATTGAGGGCGCTGGCAACGGGCACGAGTCAGAACCATAGGGGGGAAGGTCGATGCCGGTCGGAGATGGTGAAGGTCGACGGCCAGATATGCTCTCACTCTAAGGACGATGTGGTGGTGGTGGTGGTCCTATCTAGACGGTGGTGGTGGCCAGATCTGGACGGTGGTGGTGGTGGTGGTGGAAGGCGGAGCAGATCTGGTGGTGGTGGTCCGATCTAGACGGTGGTGGTGGCCAAATCTGGACGATGGTGGAGGTGGAAGGCAGAGCAGATCTGGTGGTGGTGGTGGATGGCAGCGGTTGTGGTGGTGGTGGTGGACGGTGGTGGTGGAAGGCGGCGGTTGTGGTGGTGGAGAGATGAAGATGGTGAGAGAGAGAGAGAGAGAGAGAAAAGAGGGAGGAGAGAGATATATAAAAAGAGGGTAGGGAGAAAAGAGGAGCCGGTGAATTTGACTATTTTACACTTGGTTGAATTTGGTTAACACGGTTAACATACTATTTGTGGTTAACAACGGAACTCTCTTCTATATATATATATATATATATATATATATAATAAAAGAGTAACTGGCTGACACATGTCGTGCTCTGGTGAGCCGAATTTCTATTTTTCCCGCCAAAACATGAACCTAGACACTTTTTTATTCTAGATTCATTTTGCTTACTTGTCACTATTTGCCACATCATATGCATATGTGTCATGTGTCATATGTTGACACATGACACTGATTCAAAATTTAAAATTATTAAACTTTATTCTATTAAATATTAACTGATTCAAAATTTATAATTATTAAATTTTATCAAAATTTAAAAGAGTAAACTACAAATTTGGTCCCTGAAGTTTACCGAAATCTGTATGTTTCGTCCTTAAACTTTAAAAACTACAAAAAACGTACCTAAACTTTCATTTTTGCAACGCGTTTCGTCCCTAAGGCTAACGACGTTAGAACTCAATTAATTTGTGGGGTAATTTTGCCAAAATGAAAGACGAGGGGCCAAATCGTAACTATCTCTATCTCTCTCTCTATTCATCATCTTCATCATCTACCCACCAACACCCACCACCACCACACCACCATCTCTACCACATTGTTCGTCAGATTTCACGACCCTTTTGTTCTTTTGAATTATTTAATTATTACGTGAACGAACGGAGCCAGAAACTGGTGTGCAAAAGAAATAAAACAAGTAACCTTTGGTCCAAGTATAAACCTCCAATTACTGTCGTTTCTCTAAAAACAAGTAATAAAATGGTACAAGTACCAGATATCGTTCCCACAAGGAAGCGGTGAAAACAATCTTTCGAGATTCAGTTTTTATGAAAGTTAACTTCAAATGGGGTTTGGATGAAAAAGTATTTGATTGGTTGGTTGATTATGAGCTACGGTAAGAGAACAATTATAAAAAGGAGCAAAGGGTGTAAAGTCTTTTAGCTGGAATAAAAATAGGTAAATTGGAGAATAAGTAATTTAATAAACTCAATTATGCAGAAATGATATCCAAGTAACTTCTGAAAAGTTATCACATTTTCATATAGCCCAATTATTTATCGGTGAGTTTAGATGTAATCTTTAATGAAATGTTAAAATATATTAAAAATCAACACTTACGTAACCTCTGAAAGATTAACACATTTTCATGCATCTGACTCATCGTTAAATAATTAGTTATAATCTTTAATGGGATACTAGATCTGATACCAACTTCAGGAATAGTGCCAATTGTAGTCCCTTAAGAAACTAACACATTTTCATGTCCTTGGATTGTTACTAGTTAATTATTAGACATACTCTTTAATGAAATGTTAAAGACGTGAAATAATAGCAACGAGTGTTGTCACCCACTCATATATTCCCAAAATAACATTTTAGTAACTTCTGAAAAGATACCGCATTTTCGTACATCTGGTTAACCGGTAAAAATCCAAGGACAATCTTTAATGAGGCATTTAAACTTGAAGTGGTAAAAATTGAGTTTATATAAAAGACTTTTTTCTTTACCAAATTAATATTTCATCTTAAACCTTACACCCCAAGCTATGAAATTAGCCTATCATGCTTGGGTGTGTTTTACGACTAATTTTAAACTAATAATTGGACAGGAGAACGTTAGTATCACAAGAACAATTATAAAATACAATAATCAAAGCAGTTGGTAAAGTGCAATTACTGGAAGTGACCAGTTGAGATTAAAACAGTTAATAAGGTTAACTGGAAAAATGACCAGTATGTTTCGTAAACAAATAATTAAGACATCACTTATAACAACTAATCAATATGCAATTAAGCAAGGAACTTAAATGGTTATGATGAGAATGATTATATGTATATAAACCGACATATAAGTATATATATCTATATATATATATATATATCTATATATGATTATGAGAATTGAACATAAGAAAACGATATAACTTTAATATTGCGTAGATTATACTATTTCACCAAAATACTTGGTAATGCTTACGAACCCAACAAAGAGTTCCAACAAGGGCCCGAAAGCGGAATGACCAAGTACTCCCAAAAGAAGGGTTCGGCCTCACTACGAGGAAACCCGAACGTAAACCAAAGTATCAATGTTATCTTAACGAAAGTAGCTTGCTAGGCTTAGTTTTCGGCCAATATGAAGAAGACCCGAAAACTACAAAATTATGAGGTTAAGCAAGCTATGGGGGTGATAGATGAGATTTTCAAGTGTTGAGGAGCTAGCTTATATCCCTTAAGCTACATACATACATATATATATATACTAAGTGTTCATGGGCCAATTGGGCCAAGAAAACCAAATCTTTAATCCAAGTGCACATGGGCTTCAGCCCAACAGCCGTGAAGCTTGGCCAGTCCACCGAGAGCAGCCCACTTCTTGTTCCGATCCATTCCCGAGATTTATCTGGCCCATCAAAAGAAGAGATCCGCAAAAGTTTGGCCATGACATCGGTCCCCTGAAAACATGTAAATTTACATAAGTTTAAGTGATAGAGTGCTAGGAACATATATAAATGTGTGAAAGAATGTATGCAACGATATTTAATATGGTTTTGACAAAAGATATGTAAAAATTGAGAGAAATTTCGTAAAATTCGTTAGTTAAGAGGGTAAAATATTTACCCCATCACAAACCCACAACAGCCACCACCACCACCCACAACCAACAGCCACCACCACCACCACACCACACCACATCCACCACCACCACAATCATACCCACCAAACCACCACCATCACTACCACCACCAATCACCATCACCCACCCACCCACCACCACCACCACCACCACCCATCACTACCCACCACCTCCAAACCACCAACCATCAGCCTCTTCCGAAATCGACCACCACAGCCTGAAATCGACCACCACACAGCCTCTTCCGAAATCGACCAAACCACCACCCATCAGAACTGAAAACCCTAACTCAGATATGAAAATCAAGAACTGAAAACGAAAACCCTAACTCGAGAACTGAAAACCCTAAATCGTGACCCCTAACTTAGATCTGAAAATGAACTCGAGAACAGAGCATAAATGGTTACATTTCACCATTCCAAGAAGGTTTTTTCGGAGAACAGATCTGCAGAAGTTGTTGGTGAGATGAAACGTTTAAGGACGAAACGTACATATTTCGGTAAACTTCAGGGACAAATTTGTAGTTTACTCAATTTAAAATTATTAAATTTTATCATATTAAATATTAAACTCCAACCTATTAAATTTATTACTTTTTTATTTTTATTTTATACCCTTATCATATAACACAAATAATTATATATTATAAATTATAAATGCATTAAAATTACGTTTCTTTTTTTATGATTTATACCATTATAATCGTCTCGTCAATATCTTCGAAATGAGTCCATTATTGAATATTTTTTATTTAATCTTACTATTAAATATTAAGAATATATAAGAAGTAATACGTTTCACATTTTCTTACGTTTTCATTTTACACTCTTATCATATTAAAAATACAGAATCATAGATTAAGTAAAAGACATTTTTTTTTAATAAATTGTATCACTGTAATTCTATTGTCAATAGTTTCAAAATAAATTAATTATTGGATATAATACTATTAAACCTAAATTAAATTATAGTAAATAATTTAAACTAAGCAAATCATATTTCTAATATTAGTTTTTTGGTGTGAATTAATTTTTTAAAATTATCCCGTATATTACACGAGTTCAAATATAGTATATATATATATATATATATATATTTACCACATCAATGTTATCTGATGAATGGGAAGCTTGAGTTCTGGATAACTATTTCTAAAATGAAGGAACTTTGATAAGTTATAAGTACCCAAGAAACTTGCTAAAATTTACTACTTGTATCCATATTCTCTCGATCCCATCCAAGTATTCTTAATGGGTGCAGCGAATAGATTTATGAGATAGCTGAAAATGCAATAGTGGCAAAGAATAATAAAATCCATCTAAGAGATTGATGTAAAAATCCATTTATTGTTAAGGTTCCATCAACTTTTCTTCGGTTAACTTAATCAATGGATTGCAAAGAAAAATTAACTTCTTAAACATATGGATAATATAACACCCGTATATTTAAAACCCCTTTTTTTTTTTTTTTGAAAAAAATTATATCAAGTAAATAATCATATAAAACAATCGTTCAAAACGTTTAAGTAAAATCCCTTAAAACCAAATGTTTAAATAATAACTAAATCGTTTCAAACTAATCGGAATGCCATGCCATCGTGGGGATCGTCAAGCCGGAGCCTTGCCTTTATCCTTGCTCGAACTCGTACCTAAAAAAAAATAAGAATTCGTGGGGTAAGCACAACCGCTTAGTGAGCAAGCAACATGAACATCATACCACAATATAAATATACACATATATTTCACATAAACGGTTTCCCGCTCCTCGGACCGCCCCGCAGTCCGGCCTTGGTGGTTTCCCACCCTTCGGATCGTCCCACGACCCGGCCTTAGCGATTACTCGCTCTTCGGATCATCCTGCGACCCGGCCTTAGCGATTTCTCGCTCTTCGGATCATCCTGCGACCCGGCCTCATCTAGCTCATCAATTAACATCATGATTGTCATCAAAGCATATATACATATACATATATTATACTATAACGCACATATAACCCACTCACCTCGAAGATGACAAAAAGAAATTAACACACGCAAGTCAAGCGTCTCAATTCACCAAATCAACACAATCGGTAACCTGCAATTAATTCTCTATAATTACTCCTATGGTTTACCAACGTTTCTCGCATCGACCGACTCGACCTTACGAAAAGATTCTTAACCATACGATCGTGGTGCCTAGGTGACGCGCGGGTCTCATATCGGTTACTGATCCGACCCGTAAAGACTGCTGCCGGACAGCCGTGGCTTATCGGTCAGCCACCACGCAACGACGGTGATGGCAAGAACCCACCCACCGCTGCCGGACACCTTATCGACAGCAGCAGCGGTAAGTACCCGCTACCACCGCCACTCTCACCATTACAGCAGCTAGAAGCCGCCACCCTCGCCGAAATACTAGGTCGACGGCAGCAGCAGCTGAAACCAGCCACCGCCGCCGGACCGCTAGATCAACGGCAGCAGCAGCCGGAAACAGCCACCACCGCCAGTCCACAACCTGCAGCAGCAAAATTAAGTTGTGGCAGTGGTGTTGCAAACCACCACCGCCGATCAGGCCTCCAAGAGACATGGCAGCGGCGGTTTGGCTAACCACCACCACCAACGGAAAACACGCACACCAGCAGCGGCGGCAGCTATAGGTCGCCACCACCGCCCGCCGGTCTTCTAAAATCAACAATCAGCCACGCCGGTGGCCACCAAATCGACCCACCGTCGCCGGCCAAGGCCGGCGATCGAGCCGCCGGAAGCCGCCCTTATCCCTCCATTAACGACCCAACTACTTACAAGACACAAGTAGGAAGCGATTCTACGAAGATAACACACTTACCTTAATCCTCCGTCGACACAATTCAAACTCCGGCGAGACGATTCGAACTCCGGCGACACAAGTTGGAACTCGTCTGACTTTTTGTTCTCCAATTCTATTCTCTCTCTCTTTCCCGTTTTATGCTTATATATATAAATAAATTCTTCTCTTTTGACTTTTCCTCCAAGTCTTTAAAAGACAACTAATCTAATAACCCCCTTATATATTTATCTTCTCTTTTTAATTCTTTCTTTTTACTCTAAAAATACAATGAAAAAAAATAATGCTGCAGGCCTATGTTTTATTTAAGGTAAAGAAAATAGGATAGGTTTTATCTTAGGTACTTTCCTTATCCTAGACCCAATCCAACTCATCCACCAAATAAAAAAAATAAAAAAATAAAGATAACAATAATAACAATAATAATAATAATAATAATAATAATAATAATAATAATAATAATAATAATAATAATAACGGGATATCACAAATCTCCCCCACTTACCAGGATTTCGTCCCCGAAATCAATCGGAGAAAAGCTCCGGGTAATGTCCTCGCATTTCAGCTTCCGGCTCCCAAGTCCACTCGGAACCCTTACGATGCTGCCACTGCACCTTAACGATTCCGATTTCTTTGTTTCGCAACCTTCTCACCTTACGATCTATCACTGCTACAGGCCTCTCGACGTAGTTTAGGCTCTCATCTACTTGGATGTCATCTAGAGGAATATGCGCCGTCTCGTCGGCGAGACACTTGCGCAACTGAGACACGTGAAACGTGTTGTGGATCTGACCCAACACCGCTGGCAGATCCAACCGGTAGGCCACTTTCCCCACACGCGCGAGGACCGTGAACGGTCCGATGTAACGAGGCCCCAGCTTACCCCGCTTACGGAACCGGATCACGCCCTTCCAAGGGGAAACCTTAAGTAGAACACGATCTCCTACCTGAAACTCTAAGTCCAATCTACGTCGATCCGCGTAGCTCTTCTGCCGGCTCTGAGCCGTCCGCAAACGCTCTCGAATCCTCTGGATGTCTTCAGTGGTCTTTTGAACCACCTCGGTGCTTCCTAGTACGCGCTGTCCTACCTCCCCCCAACAGATTGGCGTCCGACACCTCCTCCCATACAACATCTCGAACGGTGGCATCCCGATACTCGAGTGGTAGCTGTTATTATAAGAAAACTCGGCTAAAGGTAGGTACGTATCCCAACTGCCTCCAAAATCTAGCACACAGGCTCGGAGCATATCCTCCAAAGTCTGGATCGTACGCTCACTCTGACCGTCCGTCTGCGGGTGGTACGCGGTACTGAAGTGCAGCTTGGTGCCCAACTCTGAATGAAACCGCTCCCAGAAGCGCGAAGTAAAGCGTACGTCTCTATCTGATATAATAGACACTGGCACTCCGTGCCTTGATACCACCTCGTTCACATAGATTTTCGCTAACTGCTCCGCCGTCGAGCTCTCCTGAATAGCTAGAAACAAAGCGCTCTTAGTCAACCGATCCACTATTACCCAGATCGCATCAAACTTCCGAGGGGTTTTCGGAAGCTTGGTGATCAGGTCCATAGTGATGTTCTCCCACTTCCACTCAGGGATCTCTAAAGGCTGCATCTTGCCATGAGGCCTCTGGTGCTCAGCCTTGACCTTCAAGCAGGTCAAACACGACTCCACGTAACGAGCCACGTCTCTCTTCATTCCGGGCCACCAATAACCGGTCCGCAAATCCCGGTACATCTTAGTAGCCCCCGGGTGGATGGAAAATCTAGACTTGTGGGCCTCCTCCAATAAGGTCTGTCGAGCCGCACCCGCACGAGGAACCCACACTCGACCGTATCTAGTCAGCAATCCACGACTATCTCTGTCCAGAGCGGACATCTGGCCACGAATCCGCTCTCCGTTCTGATTTTCCTCCCGACTCGCCTCCTCCTGCGCTCGTCTAACCACATCCACAAAAGAGGTAGTCACCGCCATCTTCAGATGAGATACCCGAAGTGACGTGTGATCCGTCTTCCTACTCAGAGCATCCGCGACCACATTCGCCTTGCCCGGATGATAGAGTATCTCACAGTCATAGTCCTTGACTACATCAAGCCATCTCCGCTGTCGCATGTTCAGGTTCGGCTGCTCCAAGAAATATCTCAAGCTCCGATGATCCGTATAGATGGTGCATTTCACTCCATAAAGATAATGACGCCAGATCTTAAGAGCAAAAACCACCGCTGCAAGCTCAAGATCATGCGTGGGGTAATTAGCCTCGTGAGGCTTCAACTGTCTCGACGCGTAGGCTATTACCCGCCCCCTTTGCATCAACACGCATCCTAGACCAAGACGCGAAGCATCGCAATAGACCGTCATGTCCTCCACTCCCTCCGGCAACGTCAGAACCGGCGCCTCACACAACTTCCGCCTTAGAGTCTCGAATGCCGTCTGTTGTTCAGCACCCCACACAAACGGTTCACTCTTCTTTGTTAGTCGCGTCAATGGTACTGCAATCTTGGAGAAATCCTGGATGAACCGTCGATAGTAGCCGGCCAACCCCAGGAAACTCCGAATCTCGGTTGGTGAGGTTGGAGCCTCCCAACTCATTACTGCCTCGATCTTTGATGGATCCACCTTGATGCCCTCCCGGTTCACAACGTGGCCTAAGAATTGAACCTCCTCCAACCAGAAGGCGCACTTTGAGAATTTTGCGTAGAGACGCTCCTTCCTCAGAACCTCGAGCACCTCCCGCAAATGAACTACATGATCCTCCTTCGTCTTTGAGTAGACTAGAATATCATCGATGAACACGATAACAGACCTATCGAGCATTGGTCTGCAAACCCGATTCATTAGGTCCATGAAAGCAGCTGGAGCATTGGTAAGACCGAAAGGCATCACCAAAAACTCGAAATGCCCGTAACGGGTTCGAAAAGCGGTCTTGTGAATGTCCGCTTCCTTCACTCTCAGCTGGTGATACCCCGACCGAAGATCGATCTTAGAAAACCACGATGCTCCCTGAAGCTGGTCAAACAAATCATCAATCCTAGGTAAAGGGTACCTATTCTTAATGGTTACCTTGTTGAGCCCCCGATAGTCGATGCACATGCGATGACTACCATCCTTCTTCTTCACGAACAGTATCGGTGCTCCCCAAGGTGAACTACTCGGACGGATGAAACCCTTGCCCGAGAGCTCTTGCAGCTGGTCTGACAACTCCTGAAGCTCCGGTGGTGCCAAACGATAAGGAGCTCGCGCGATTGGAGCCGCGCCTGGCACCAGATCGATACCGAACTCAACCTGCCTGTCTGGCGGTAGGCCTGGCAGATCTTCCGGGAATACATCCGGGTATTCGCTAACAACCGGTACCTCTGCTACCGTCAGCTTCTTTTCTTCCGTCTGGTCCGCCATCGCATAAGCCAAGAAGCCCGAACCTCCTCGCTGAAAGTACTTCTGTGCCTTCGCGACGGAACAGAACAACGTGCTCACCCTCCTTCCCTTGCCGTATACTATCAGCTCTCCCCCACTCGGATTCTGGATCCGCACCAACTGACCCGCAACATCTGTCGTCGCCCGGTTCGGAAACATCCAATCAATCCCAACTACCACGTCGATTCCGTTCATGGGGACGGGTATGAGATTGATGCTGAACTGCACCCCGAAGATGTCGATGGTACACCCACGATACACGCTCTCGAGTACATGCACCTCCTCCGCGGCTACGTCAACTTTCACAGGTCTGTCTAGCTTGCCTAACTCTATTTGGAAATCCTTACAAAACTTATGCGACACATAAGACCAAGTGGCCCCTGTGTCGAAGAGTACTAACGCAGGCTTTGAGTTAACAGGAAAGATGCCTAGATTACACATAACGCATATTACTAACTATCTACACAAGGCAAGAGTTAAATAGCTAAACTTAACAAGGGAAATACCTGTAATCACATCGGGTGCAGTCTGTGCCTCCTCAGCAGTCAATTGGAACGCTCGTCCTCGTGTAGTAGGTCCATTCCTTCCCGTGGTAGTACCATCCGTAATCCTAAGCGTCGCTGGGGCCGGGGCCTGAACTGGTGCTCCCTTCAGCTGGGGGCAATTGGGCTTGATATGCCCAGGCTGGTAGCAGTGAAAGCAAAGCTTCGCCGTCTCTTTGCATTCTCGGCTGAAATGGCCTTGCTTGCCACACTTATAGCATGCCGTCTCCTGAGCCCTATACTCGCCCTTGTGGTTTCGCCCGCATTTGGCGCAACCCGTCGTCCCACCTCTAGCATCGCCCTTCGCTCCCTTGAACCGCTTGGTTGGCGCCGAATGATCCTCTGCTTTGCGCTTCCCGCGCTGAACCTCCTCCAGATGTATCTCCTGTGCCCTCGCTGTGTCCACCATCTCACTAAAAGTCTGGCACCTCTTCGTCGACACTACCCCTCTGATTTCTGTCTTCAGGACCCCCAAGTAACGAGCCTTTTTCAGGGATTCGTCGTTCGCATAGCCTGGTACAAACAATAGCTTCTCCAGAAATTTTGCGGTGATTTCGTTCACCGACTCGGTCGTCTGAGTCATGTTCAGGAACTCAGCTGCCAAACGTTCCCGCTCGATACTAGGCGCGAACTCCTCATCCATCATGACCTTGAACTCCTCCCAGGTCAAAGCAGTGACCTGGGCCTCCGAGAGCCTCCTGAGAACCAGATCCCACCAGTCCTTGGCTGCATTCCGCAGCAGATTCACCGCGAATATCACCTTCGATCCCGCCGGACATCCGCTTGTGCGGAAAGCCCCTTCCACCGCTGAATACCACCTATAACAAGCAACGGGGTCCTTCTGCCCCTCGAAAAACGGTGGTTTACAAGTCATGAAATCCTTGTAGGTGACCACCCGACTCTGCGACTGTGCCGTGCTTCCGCTTCCCGAGCTCCGTGCTGTAAGGGCCGCATCGATGTGCTGGTCTAAGGTCTGAACTAGCTCATCCCTCATCTGGTCAAAAAGCCCTGGCAGTGTTTGCTGCAGAATCGTAGTAATTTGAGCAGCAAGCTGGTCTGTCTGCTCGGCCTCACTCCCACTGGGATTGCTCCTAGTTTGCACCATTCTGAGGGTGCAAGAAAATCTTAGGTCTTGACTACAGTAAGGCAGTTTAATGTACATTGCAATGCCTAATCGTACCTTTAAGCTACTAGTGCTCATGCAAGTATCTACCTCTAGTCTTAGTGCACATGCAAAATCACAGATAAATTTACACCTTGTACATAAGCACTACATATATTGGTTATCCATACAGATGCTCATCCCTAACTGTCATCAATGAGTTAAAGTCTCCAGGACTTAATCAATCCCAACACTACACAGGTGTTTATAGTAACACTATTATTGGCGCCGTATTACTATAACCATCCATTCATGATAGTCAAATCAGGATCACCGGACACCAATCAAACAAGAACATGCCCGATAACCCATCCTCAACATACCAAGGTGTCTACGTTTGGGTTTGATACCATCCTAACTAAACCTTAACTTATCGACTAATCAGGTACTCGCAACTCAACACTATTATATCAATCCACATAATACTATGCATAATAACATGTATACACAATTCACTTCTATATCATGCGTGCATATATATCAAAAAAAACTCAACTATTGCTCACCTCCGTCTTGACGGTCCCGCTGGCCATTCCGATCTTAACTACTCCCAAAATCACCTAGTTTAAGTCCAACCACACACACACCCACTAGTGTGTATGCTGATTCTCTTAAACCTAGGCTCTGATACCAAGTTATAACACCCGTATATTTAAAACCCCTTTTTTTTTTTTGAAAAAAATTATATCAAGTAAATAATCATATAAAACAATCGTTCAAAACGTTTAAGTAAAATCCCTTAAAACCAAATGTTTAAATAATAACTAAATCGTTTCAAACTAATCGGAATGCCATGCCATCGTGGGGATCGTCAAGCCGGAGCCTTGCCTTTATCCTTGCTCGAACTCGTACCTAAAAAAAAATAAGAATTCGTGGGGTAAGCACAACCGCTTAGTGAGAAAGCAACATGAACATCATACCACAATATAAATATACACATATATTTCACATAAACGGTTTCCCGCTCCTCGGACCGCCCCGCAGTCCGGCCTTGGTGGTTTCCCACCCTTCGGATCGTCCCACGACCCGGCCTTAGCGATTACTCGCTCTTCGGATCATCCGCGACCCGGCCTTAGCGATTTCTCGCTCTTCGGATCATCCTGCGACCCGGCCTCATCTAGCTCATCAATTAACATCATGATTGTCATCAAAGCATATATACATATACATATATTATACTATAACGCACATATAACCCACTCACCTCGAAGATGACAAAAAGAAATTAACACACGCAAGTCAAGCGTCTCAATTCACCAAATCAACACAATCGGTAACCTGCAATTAATTCTCTATAATTACTCCTATGGTTTACCAACGTTTCTCGCATCGACCGACTCGACCTTACGAAAAGATTCTTAACCATACGATCGTGGTGCCTAGGTGACGCGCGGTCTCATATCGGTTACTGATCCGACCCGTAAAGACTGCTGCCGGACAGCCGTGGCTTACCGGTCAGCCACCACGCAACGGCGGTGATGGCAAGAACCCACCCACCGCTGCCGGACACCTTATCGACAGCAGCAGCGGTAAGTACCCGCTACCACCGCCACTCTCACCATTACAGCAGCTAGAAGCCGCCACCCTCGCCGAAATACTAGGTCGACGGCAGCAGCAGCTGAAACCAGCCACCGCCGCCGGACCGCTAGATCAACGGCAGCAGCAGCCGGAAACAGCCACCACCGCCAGTCCACAACCTGCAGCAGCAAAATTAAGTTGTGGCAGTGGTGTTGCAAACCACCACCGCCGATCAGGCCTCCAAGAGACATGGCAGCGGCGGTTTGGCTAACCACCACCACCAACGGAAAACACGCACACCAGCAGCGGCGGCAGCTATAGGTCGCCACCCACCGCCCGCCGGTCTTCTAAAATCAACAATCAGCCACGCCGGTGGCCACCAAATCGACCCACCGTCGCCGGCCAAGGCCGGCGATCGAGCCGCCGGAAGCCGCCCTTATCCCTCCATTAACGACCCAACTACTTACAAGACACGAGTAGGAAGCGATTCTACGAAGATAACACACTTACCTTAATCCTCCGTCGACACAATTCAAACTCCGGCGAGACGATTCGAACTCCGGCGACACAAGTTGGAACTCGTCTGACTTTTTGTTCTCCAATTCTATTCTCTCTCTCTTTCCCGTTTTATGCTTATATATATAAATAAATTCTTCTCTTTTGACTTTTCCTCCAAGTCTTTAAAAGACAACTAATCTAATAACCCCCTTATATATTTATCTTCTCTTTTTAATTCTTTCTTTTTACTCTAAAAATACAATGAAAAAAAATAATGCTGCAGGCCTATGTTTTATTTAAGGTAAAGAAAATAGGATAGGTTTTATCTTAGGTACTTTCCTTATCCTAGACCCAATCCAACTCATCCACCAAATAAAAAAAATAAAAAAATAAAGATAACAATAATAACAATAATAATAATAATAATAATAATAATAATAATAATAATAATAATAATAATAATAATAATAATAATAATAATAATAATAACAACGGGATATCACAGATAAGTGCATGGCTTACCTACTCAGATTTATGAGACCTTCCAGGCATTCCCATTGACGCACATTATTGTTTATTGGTCTTTTCTAGAACTGGTTAAAACTGAACTGGTTATTTTTGAGAAACAAAAAAAAAAATTGTTATTGCAATTGGAGAAACTAAGACAAAACTTCATAGAGCTCAAAACAACCAAAAACCAAATCAAAGTCATGTAGTGAAACTACAACAAAACTTAACCAAACATCATAAGTCACAAACCAAAATCTAAACCAACCAACATAAATCCCATAGTATAAGAAAACTAACAAAACTGTGTTCTCGTTAAAGAAAAGAAATGATTTCTAAGGAAACTAACAAAAGTGTATTCTCGAGTTTTTTAGAATAAGGAAAAGGAAGAATTTGGAGAGATTTGCGTGTTCTTGAACTTTTTTATAACAAGGAAAAGAAATAATGGATCTAAAAAAATAATCCAAGGATTTGGAGAGATTTGATTTTTGGCAGGCCAATTGGGCTTATGTCTTATTGTTTAAGAATAGAGTAAAACATAAGAGGCTCTGAAAAACAAATTAATAATCTGATGGTCCTGCACTTATTAAGGAATTCGACACAAAAGTTGATAACAATTTTCTTTTTTTTTTTAAACAAGACTATCGCTTTTCTTAGGCCATCCTCTATCGGGCCGGTATGGGGACCGGTTCCCTACCGGCACCGGCGGGAACACCGCCGTGGGTGACCGGTAGGGAGACCGGTAGGCACCTCAACGGTACGCCCATGCCGGTCGTCTCTCCCCCCCTCAACTTTCGGTTTTGTTCAATTTACCCCCCCCCCCCCAACGGTAATATAGCCGTTGGGGTAAAAAAAAAGAATTTTTTTATTTTTTTTTTACTTTTTAAACATTCCTATATATATTTATTCATATTAAAAAACCAACCTACATCTCCATCTTCATCTCTACTCTCAAATATTTATCTCTATACTATATACTTTATATCTTCATCAACATCTTCATCAACATCTTCATCTCAATGGATCCATACGGCACCCCCTCCGGTTCGAGACGAACCAACCCGAACCAACCGAACCAACCGAACCAACCGTATCACCAACCGTATAACCTACCGAACCTCTCATATCACCCACCTAACGTATCATCGGATTATTGGATGTATGCGCACTTTCTTGCGCAACAACAACCACCACCACCACCACCATCACAACACTCCGGTTTCCACCAACCTACCGGTTCGCACCAAGCGACCGGTTCGCACCAAAACCCGACGACGGGAAGGTGGGCACTACGAGACGAACAATACCCTTCCGACGACGATGACGACGAACTTGTACCCGAAACGCAACCTTTCTCGTCGCCGTCACCGCCACCACCACCACCACCACAAAAAAACAAACGTGGACGCAAGGGTAAGAGTGCGGCCACGGAGGCGGAACCGAGTGAGACGCATACCACAAAAGCCAAATGTAAACCGTGGACCTTGAATGAGGAGGTCGAACTAGCAAAAGCGTGGGTCGAAGTCACGGAGGATCCGGCCATAGGTAACTATCAAAAAAGAGGTATATAACAAACCGTTTTAATTTTATATAGTTTGTAACTAACGATGCTTAACTTTTTATTTTTTTGTAGTAGATAACTATTGGACTTCGATCAAGGCTTCTTTCGACAAGCGCATGAACTACGACCCAAAAGTGCGGTCCGGTGATGCCGTTCCGTCGAAGGTGAGGACGCTCATATCTAGCGTCTCGAAGTTCGCATGCGTTTACAATAACGTGTCGAACTCGCGAGGTAGCGGGGAAAACGACATTATTCTTCTTGACCGAGCCAAGGACCGATACCATCGCGAGACCGGCAAAAGCTTTCCGTACGAACACGCTTGGAGAGTTGTCAAAGGCTCTCCTAAGTTCGACCCGGTCGTCTTGATGGACCCACGAAACATATGCGCGCCGAAAAATAAACGGTCGAGAACGACCGAAAACCCAACCGATTCCCCCAACGAATCCGATGCCCGTTCTAATTTCGTGAACCTCGATACCGACTCCCCCTCAAACCCGGAGCGCACACGACCGATGGGTCGAAATGCCGCAAGACGTGCGGCGTCTTCCTCTACGGCAACCGCGTCATCCGAAGCCGTGTCGATGGTTGCGACGGAACTAGGTTCCCTCACGACCACGAATAATAGGCTAATCGATGCGATTTCCCAACGACAACGAAGTATCGATTACAAGATCTACATGAAACCGCACCGGCACCTCGAGGGTTTAGAGTTGGAGGCCGCTTTGGAGGAAAAAGAACGGTTACGCGAAACGTGGGGGTTTAAAAAATATTATTAGTTATTTTAGTTTTTTTAGTTTTTATGAAATGTTAATTTTAATTTTAATTATGAATTTTTTTTTTTAATGTTAATGTAATTTTTAGTTGTTTTAATTAATCTAATTTTAATTTTAATTTTAATTTTAATTTTAATTTTAATTTTAATTGTCTACTTAATGTTTATTTAAAAAAAATAAAATGAAGGGTTTGAATTAAAAATAAAATAAAATGAAGGGTATGAAATGAAAATTAAAAAAATAAAGGGAAGGGTATGAGGGGTATGATAGTGGATGAAAGGTATGGAGTTGGTAGGGTAGTGGGAAAGCTGATGTGGCAGCTGATGTGGCAGCAGGTATGGCAGGTATGGCAGGTTCCATAAAGGATGGCCTTATAGATTTAAAAAGTTATGCTCTTATCTAAAAACATATTCAATATCGTTTAAGATAATTACCCTCCTAAAATAATTATCGTGGCTTTCCAATAATATCATTTTGAATAGGAAAGGAAGAAGAGACAAAAAGAAAATTAAAAAAAAATCGTTTTCCTACGTAGTTAATTAGTATTGTCTGCGTAGAATAATATGGTAGCCGCCGTGTTCCTTTTTGTATGCTTGACTATCATTAAAGATTTCAATAATGATTATGGTTATTTAGAATCAGGTGAAACCGAGCTATTTTCGTAAGACCGATGAGATCAATACTTTTTATATGAAACTTCGCAACAAGACACTGTAAAGGTTAAAATAATCGAACATTTATCGTAAAAACACTGTAAATGTTACATTCACGGTGTTTTTAAGATGAAGATTCGAGTTTTTTGACCTTCACAACATTTTTGTTGTAAAGGTTAATTCGAAGTTTTTATTTGTTACCTTCACAGTTTTTTACTTCGATTTTTTTTAACCTTTACAATATTTTGTTATAAAATTTCATATAAAAAATGTTGGTCTCACTAGAACCAAACTCTCATTATGGTATTATAATATTTAATACATTTAATACTATCTCAAAGTTGTAAGCAAATATTATTTTTTTTCGTTGCCAGCTAAAGAAAAACAGTAGAAATAAATTCATTTGGGAAGACTCGAAAATAATCGAGAAATATTTTTTTTTAGATGTTTGGGAAGACTCGAAAAGATAATGCGACGATTTTATACAGGTTTGTATTAAAAAATCTTAATAAAACAAAATAGCGATCAATTTTAACGGTTTAGGGCTGCCTCTCCAATTATTTTTCACCAATTAATCGAGCCAATTAGCTTTTTCTTTTTCATCTATATATAGCCTATAAAAAGCTTACTAGATGTTTTCTATTTGCATATTGGAGATAGAAAGAGAGACATAAGAGGTTCAATGAGTTCTAAACAAAAGAAGCCACATGTACTATGTATACCAGCCCCAGCACAAGGCCATATTAACCCATTCCTAAAACTTGCCAAGATCCTGAATTCCAAAGGCTTTCTTATCACCTTCGTTAACACCGAGTTCAACCACCAACGCCTCCTCCGATCTCAGGGGTCGGACGCTCTAAGTGGCTTCCCAACGTTCTCCTTCGAGACCATTCCCGATGGCCTTCCAACACCTGAAAACCTTGATGCCAGCCAAGAGGCTGTACCATTATGCAAGGCCATAGATGAACTTTTTTTGGATCCATTTAGAAGTCTGCTTACCAAATTGAGTGCTTCTGATTCACCTGTCACATACATAGTGGCAGATGCCATCATGGGGTTTACCCTTGAAGCAGCTAAGGAAATGGATATCCCGGAGATACTTTTCTGGACCGCTGGAGCTGCTTCTTTATTATGTTTCGAGCAATATCCTAATCTTTTGGATAAGGGTCTCATGCCCCTTCAAGGTTCCAACTTTTCTACACCCCTCTCTCTCTCTCTCTCTATATATATATATATATATATAGAGAGAGAGAGAGAGAGAGACAGAGAGAGAGGAAAGTTCAAATGTGAACCACTTTTTGGTTGTGAACGTGAGGACAACCGAGAGCGCAACACGTGGCGGATGACTAGGCGCCACGTCAAGTCCACGGCGAATGACTAGGCGCGATTCATGGGGAGGGCATTGAATTAAAGGGGGGGACCACACTCAAAGCCGACGTGGCGCCTAGTCATCCGCCACGTGTCGAGCTCTTGATTGTCCTCACGTTCACAACCAAAAAGTGGTTCACATTTGAACTTTCCTCTATATATATATATATATATATATAAGAGGGAGATTCACACAAAAACAATTCATTTTGCAAGAACAAAGGAACCATGTAAATCACATGTGATTTTGTACTAAACAAGAAAAAGCGAGTGTAGTACACTTGCCGACAAGGCGTGTGGGTCGGTGTGAGTGGGCGAGCGTAGTACAAAATCACCTATGATTTACGTGGCGGAGACTAGTCAACAAAGGCGGCTTTGAGTGTGGTCCCCCCCTTTAATTCAATGCCCTCCCATGAATCGGGCCTAGTCATCTGCCACGTGTCGCGCTCTCGGCTGTTCTCACGTTCACAACCAAAAAGTGGGTCACATTTGAACCTGCCCCTATATATATATATATACATATATACTAGCAGTGTACTCGCGCAATGCAGCGGGGTATATTTTGTATAAGCGAAAGCAACGATTACAACCAACATACGTCTCCAAAATTGTAGTGAAAACTTTAACCATTGTCATAACAAAACCAAGTCAAAAGAAAAACAATTTTTTTAGCTTGAACATACATAAAATAGACATGTTTTTGGCACAAATATGTTACTATTTACTAGTAGTGGTTTGTTAATCAATGGAACTCGTTTAAGTCAAACAACCATCAGAATTGGAGAATGTAGACAAAATGTAAGATCTTATTGTAAATATTTGTAAAAAAGAATCCTTCAAATACTCCATCATGATTCTATGAGTTCATAGAGAAAGAGGCAACTCCAAACATAAATATACTTTTATACCTTAAATCTAAGTAACTGATGTTGCAATATTTGTAGAATAATGAATATATTTGTAGAGTAATGAATATATATATATATATATATATAGAGAGAGAGAGAGAGAGAGGGGTTCAAATGAGAAGTAGAGAAGTGATCTCCACCGCTTTATCCTCCCGTTAAAATGGCGTCAATCCTTCGTGATCACGTCCACCATAACCGAAGACGAGTGTCTGGGATTGCTTCTCACGTTCTCCTAAATTAATATGTTTCTCGCATGAACCTTCCTCTGCTCGAACTTATAGCACCAATACTAGCGAGAACCTTTAAAGAGACCTATCCATCATACTATCACTATCCTATATAATGATTTTATTTGATTAAAAAATCGAAAATCCATTCGTTCACTAAACTATATATTCAGTTTAATTACATCTCCTTCTGTATATACTTTATTTGGCAGAAGAATGTCAAAGTTGAACATGTTTCTAATACATGAAGTATCATTTTTGTTGAGTTGAAGCTAATTTTATCTTCTTTTTTAATCTACAGATTCAAGTTTTTTAGTAAATGGGTATTTGGATACAATCTATGATTGTATACCCTCCATGCCCGGCATACGCCTAAAAGATATTCCTCCTTTCATAAGAATGAGCAACCCCGGTGATGACTACATGGTTGAATTTTTTTGTAGACAAGTAGAGAGAGCGAAAACCGCTTCTGCCATAATTTTCAACACTTATCATGAACTAGAATCGGACATCTTTGGCACACTTTCTTCGATATTTCCTCCCTGCTATGGAATTGGCCCTTTGAATTTCCTCGAGAAGGAAATCGTTCATAAATCTCTAGCATCCATCAAATCAAACCTTTGGAAAGAAGAGATAGAATGTTTAAAGTGGCTAGACTCCAAAGAACCGTTGTCAGTCATTTATGTGAACTTTGGTAGTGTCGCTGTGCTGACACATCAACAACTAACCGAGTTTTGTTGGGGCTTGCGAAGAGTAATTATTCATTTTTATGGATCGTACGTGAAGACCTCGTGATTGGTGACTCTGCTATACTTCCTCCAGAGTTTTTGGCAGAGACAAACAATAGAGGATTGTTGGCGAGTTGGTGCCCCCAAGAACAAGTTCTTAATCACCAATCGATAGGAGGGTTTTTAACACATAGCGGATGGAATTCCACAATAGAAAGTATTTCTAGTGGAGTCCCAATGATATGTTGGCCGTTTTATTCAGACCAACAACCAAATTGTTGGATGTCGTGTAACAAGTGGGGGGTTGCCATGGATATCGACGTCAATGTAAAGAGTGATGAAGTTGCGGAAACGGTGATTGAATTAATGAACGGAGAAAGGGGAAAAGAGACGAGAAAAAACGCTATTAAATGGAAGATCAAGGCTGAAGAGGCATGTGCCCTCCCGTATGGTTCATCCATGGTTAATATGGAGAAGCTGATTCGCATGCTACAAGCATCTCCATAATATTTCATAATTTATCAGAAGTGCTTCTGAATTAGTATATTTTTTTTACTATGTGTTTATAAAGTGAATTTTATTTTCCTTGTGCTTTTACAACTTTATTTGAGTCTATGCTATACAATAATATCAAAAACCTTGTATCATATTATCAAGACAAGAATGTGATGCACGGTGGCGAATAGAGTGAGACGGTCCCAGAACGAGAATGTGATGCAATGGAACTTGAAAAGGCCGATCAGAGATGGACGGGAGGTCACAGAGATAACCAAGATTTCAAAGATATGCCATAATCTCCATCTTCAAGACAAGGAAGACCGATGGTGCTAGGAGCTTGAAAATTTCGGAAGTTTCTCAATGGCGTAGCTAAGACATGCTATAGACGACATGAGGTCAATTAAGTAGATGTTGGCCAATCACGATTTGGAATAGTCTTGTCCCATGTATACTCTATTGGCGGGTCCGGCTAGATAAGTTGCTAACGAAGTCAAATCTAGCTAGTGCGAAAGGGTATTTCTCTCCCAGACAGCAGCTGCCCGCTCTGTTGCTTGAATATCGAAGACGGCAACCATCTGTTCGTCAGTTGTCCAAAAGTAAAGTTGGTTCAACATGCAGTAAACAGGTGGTGGAAAGTTTTCCCCAGCAGCGAGAACGGTACAAGAAGTCCGTTTTTTCCGCAAAGGGGGGCGGTCCGTGACTTCTAAACTTGATCTCGGTAAGGACGTGGTCATTCGGGCATATACTTGGTCTGTTTGGAAGGGAAGGAGTGAGAAGGTCTTCAACAATAAGCCTTTTAACCCGCTTAGAATAGCTAAAAAAAGAATAGCTAACGGTATTCAACTTACAGTTTTCGAGTGGGTGCGTAGTAGGAGTATGTTTCGCAAGATTCTCAGCTGGTTTGATTGTGTTGTAACCCGGGTACGCACTACAAGAAAAAAGAGGTATAGTGAGGAAATCTTTTATTGAGGACAAAATTTTCTTACCGTAGCTCACTAAAAGACAAAATCATATAGCTATTTTGACAATATAGTTTGACTTACTCTATTGTAAGGACATGTCCTCCACCTAAGTATTTTGGTTTTTATTTTTGACTTTTTTCCCCACCAAAATTAAAACAATTCTAAAAAGTTACTTTCATTGACTTTTTTTCTTTGACTCTCATTTAAAAATAATATATCCTCACCATAGTTTTTTCAAAAAATGACTCTTTTTCTTTGACCATTTTTTTCTTTGACCCACCTTTGGAGAGGACATATCCTCACCATCATCTTTAGACCCAATTAAACCATGTTTTTGGAATTTTAATTTCCCAATCCCAGCTAAATAAAATAAGTTGCCCACCAAAATGAATTAAATGGTGGGTTACATTTGGTGATGACATGTACTCACAATAGTGTTTTTTTAATTTCCTCACTATTAAGGGGAAAAGGGGATAAAAAACTTTGGGTGAGGATATGTCCTCACGATAGACACATAAAGACACAAAAAAACAAGAGAAACAGAAAATTATGAAGTCATTTCTATAAAAAAAAAAATTAAAGTTGAAGGTTTTTTTTTCTGAACAATCATGTTATATGCAGCAAAAAACCTAAATCGGTCGCATAACACCGATTTCAATTCGATTTCACACACTACGGCTCTCAACTCCGACCTCTGCTTACCGCCTCTGACCTCCGGCCACTGCCTGCCACCTCCGGGCTCTGGTCTACACCTGCGACGAAGTCCAATTTTGGCCCTAGACCGCCGAAATTGGACTTGGGTTACACTTGTAGTTTTCCAATTATCATTCTCATTTTCATTTTCAATCGCCGTCCCTTTCTCGTCGCCGGCCACCGCCACCACCGTCGCCCCCGCCGGCCACCGCCACCACCGCCACCGCCGCCGCCACTACCGTCGTCTCGCTACCGCCGTCCCCTTATCGTCGCCGCGACCGCCACTGCCAACGCCACGACCACGCTCCCACCGTCGCCACCGCCACCACCGTCGAGGCCACCGTCATCGCAGCCGAGGCCACCGCCTTGGCCACCATGGCCACCGCTGTGACCAACGTCATCACCTGTTAGTGATTATGTGCATAAGTTGACAAACCAGTAATTACACATCTAATGTTACAAGACACTTGAGGGTCACACCTGTGAGGACCTATAAGACGAACAAGTTAAATAAAACCCAGAAATGAAGAGATTGGATTTATAATAGTTAATTATAAATCAGGTGGGTAAATTCAGTCAGAAAACCCAAAGTTTGAGGGCTATTAATTAATTAGATAAATTGTATATTTATTAATAAAATAAATATATAATAAGAATAACTAGTTAATTAAAGATAATTATCTAGAATATTCTTTCTTTAAGAAAAAGAAAGAAAATCATATAATTAAGGTAACTGAATTGGATACAAACACTGCCTTTTAAAGGTTTATAAATAAAACCTTATAGGCTTAAGGATATTAATTGAATTCATTATTCACCATTCAGTTATCAGAAAAACATCCCTCCTCTCTCTCTCATAAATTGGCGCCGGCTCCCCTTCTCACAAACTAGTTTGGTTTTCCGGTCAATTTGGTTTTCAGTTCTGCTAGAGGAACGTTCGCGAGGTTGATCACTGGTGGATTATCACTCAAGCAATCCAGGTAAAATACTCAATTTACTGTCTAAATAGATTAAAACAAAAGATCGTGGTTTAGGGTTTTATTTCATAAATCGCTTCCGCATAATCAGTGTTCTTCGGATCAGTTTGGTTCGGAGACCACAGAAAAACCCAACAGTGGTATCAGAGCCACAGTTTTTCATTTTAATTTATTGTTTAAACTATTATGGATCCGTTAAACTATACTCAACTCACTGTCAAAAGATTACAAGCCTTTTGTAACCAACTACAACATGAACAACATGGAGAAGACAATAGCCTAATTGCACTCCATGCTTAAGACTGCTGAGTTGAATATGGGGGGCAAGAACAAAACCAAGGATGTGCTGATGGTGAGGGACGGAGGAGTAAAGAAGAAACATGGGCATGGAGGCACCGACAAAGGAAAGGGTCCAGTTCAGGCCACCCAGAGTGCACCAAAGTTCGTGAAAACATAAGGGCAAGGGCAAGAAGGTTAAGCCTAATAAAGCAAGAACTGAAAATCGTTGCTTTACATGCAATGAAGTCGGTCACTGGAGGCAAAACTGCCCGAAGCGTCATGAAGCAGGTAAGTAAACCTCAGGAATTTATGATTGCTCAGTTTGTCACTCACTACTTGTATGATGTGCAAGTATACTGATGCCTAGTGCAAACTTATTGCAGGTGGTCAGAAGTGAATGCCCGAGATTGCGAGGATCTAAAGCACAAAGTTAATCAAGATTATCAAGACATTTCATTTTCAGTTTTCTCATTTTAAAACTTATGCAGTTACTTAGTATTTATGGATACATTTTGGGAATTTTAAATTAAATTGTTCTTAATTTTAAGTTTTTGAAATTTATTGTCTTGAAATGTCAATTGTGCTTGTTATGAATAAAGTCAAGTTTTGACTTGATTCAAGTCTAGATCCTAGATGGTGATGATTTCTATACCACCTTAATGAAAACTATTAAAAACACAAGAAATACTATAATGATAGGTATGTGTTTTTGAATAAAGTACATGAGTAAAGAGGTATTTTATGATTTAAAGATAATTACTCATATATTTTAAAGATATTATCTTACAGATCGTTGATAATATCAGTATATATAAAACTAGGAAATAATTCCAAGTTTTGGAATTAGGATTTAATTGATAGATCCAGTTAAGTTTTATATATAAGTGATTACTTAAAATAGAATTGACTAAGTAGTCAAGTTTTGACTAAGTCAATAGTTAAATTTTGAGTAATAATTAGTTTTCATAAAAGTCAGTGGGAACCCAGTTTATTCCATATCCAGATTTGTGATAAAGAATAAAAGATATATATATATATACATATACTAATTATTGATTAAATAGATTTCAAAATTATAATCCAGATAGGATAAAAAATTCATCTAAGATCTACTTTTTAGTTAAAAGGAGATAGGATACAATTTCATATCTTTGAAACAGTAATGATTAACTTAATCAATAATTGTGTTGGAGAAATTAATAAAAATATTAATTAGCTTAAACGCTAAAATAGAATTTCTAGGAATTTACCAGTATGGTAAAATAGAAATCTGTTTTCAGATGGAAAACAATCATCTACACTGCAACTAAGGGAAGTTGCAATTTAACTTTACATATTCAGAGAACTCAGAGTTAGTCCAGATCTCCAAAGTTCAGGGAAATATGGTAAAGTAAAAGTCTAATTTTTGTTTTATGGTGTTTGCAAAACAAAAATTAGCTGAGACAAGTAAAAATATCAGTAGATGTTAAAACTTGTAATATTTTTGGTTATAACTTTGATTAAACTGGTAAACATTAATCAAAGGGTTTTAAATTGAAGTTGGGTGATACTTCATTTAAGATCAGTATTTAACAAACGTTGAATAGACACAGTAAAAGGTAATTAAAGAGATGTTATTAATTTTAGTATTATTATAGAGTGTAATATGGACTATACAAAAATTAGTCTCTTAAATTCGCTTTTAAACTTTGCATGTTTTGTAATCCAGGAATAAGACTAGTTCCTAGTCTTTCATTCGAAAATTGTCCGTGACAACTTATTGTGGTGGGAACCCAATAGGGTATTAAAGTCATTGTGAGTTTTTGAGTAGTTATGATCAGTGAGTTGAATAACAGCTACAAGCGTTGTAGACCAAAAACTGCACGGATATTCGATAGAGTAGCGAATATCGGACGTGATCCGCAGTTGAGACTACTTCTTGGATTTTGTCACAAGTAGAATCTCACAGTGGTTGTCCTTATCACCTGAGGAATCTGGTTTGATATCATGAGGACTGCTGGATACTTAGTGCGTTCAACCGCTACGCCGAAACATGGTGGCTATAAAGGGCGCAACTAGATTCAGCGGAAGCCGTGGTGTTAAATGCGGATATGCCAGAGGGGATTTGCGCCTCTTCTCCGAAGAGAGATATTTCTGGGCCCCTTGACTGACTGAATATACTGATGAAGTGCATGGCCATGCCCAAACGAACTGATTAGTTCTTTGTCGTTTACCTATCAGTAGAGGTCGGATAGTCGAGAAACAGAATCATGAGTATTCAGAGTTGACTTAATCCAGGCTCATACTCATAGATGAAATATCGTGTTGCAAAAGGAAAAGCCAAGATATACCCAATTTGTGGACAGTAGCTTCATAAATGTTATTTCCTTACAGAAAAGTTCAAATCGCCTATCTGGGTATAAGAGTTCTTGTAACCTGGTTAGCCTAAGTGCCTGTCTAGGGGCCTCCTTAGGACCGTGTGATCAAGACGGTATTGCCAACTTGCATAAGTGGGAGTCTGTTAGTGATTATGTGCATAAGTTGACAAACCAGTAATTACACATCGAATGTTACAAGACACTTGAGGGTCACACCTGTGAGGACCTATAAGACGAACAAGTTAAATAAAACCCAGAAATGAAGAGATTGGATTTATAATAGTTAATTATAAATCAGGTGGGTAAATTCAGTCAGAAAACCCAAAGTTTGAGGGCTATTAATTAATTAGATAAATTGTATATTTATTAATAAAATAAATATATAATAAGAATAACTAGTTAATTAAAGATAATTATCTAGAATATTCTTTCTTTAAGAAAAAGAAAGAAAATCATATAATTAAGGTAACTGAATTGGATACAAACACTGCCTTTTAAAGGTTTATAAATAAAACCTTATAGGCTTAAGGATATTAATTGAATTCATTATTCACCATTCAGTTATCAGAAAAACATCCATCCTCTCTCTCATAAATCGGCACCGGCTCCCCTTTTCACAAACTAGTTTGGTTTTCCGGTCAGTTTGGTTTTCAGTTTTGCTAGAGGAACGTTCGCGAGGTCGATCACTGGTGGATTATCACTCAAGCAATCCAGGTAAAATACTCAATTTATTGTCTAAATAGATTAAAACAAAAGATCGTGGTTTAGGGTTTTATTCCATAAATCGCTTCCGCATAATCAGTGTTCTTCGGATCAGTTTGGTTCGGAGACCACAGAAAAACCCAACACCACCGCCGTTGCAATATTTGAAAAAATGGAAAATGGAAAATGAAAAGTAAACGGAAAATGCACAACTAAACGAGTTTTCTAATTTTTAAAAAATGGAAAATGAAAACTCCATCATTCCAAGTAAACGAGTTTTCTACAATTTTCTATGAAAATTGAAAATAAAAACCTAACTCCATTTTATGAAAACGTTTTCTATGAAAATGAAAACATTTTTCCACAAGTAAACGCACTCTAAGTGTTTAAACGAGAGATACTATGATTTTTCCAACATAGAGTTAAGTTATGAAGACAATTTATTTAAAAAAAAAAAATTAAAAGGTAAGCATTTTTTTTCATAAAATGATAAGCTATCTTAAAACAATCCTAAACACCCTCCCCAATCGGTGTTGGAGTTGTATTGGATCATTATTAAATCAAATTTAGTATTAAATCGCCAAAACTGACTTGTTCCTAAGCAAAACAAGGAATCCCTTTCAAAATTTTAAGCATATTATATAAATGACGTATAGGAATGGTATACCATTATCATATCAAATTTAGTGATTTCCTACAAACAATGATAAAAATATTGATGTAAAAAATAAGTTTCGTGCAAGGTTTGGGCAGACTTGGATCATGCAGTGTAGAGGTGTAAACGGGATGAAACAACTAGCGAGTTATTCACGATTGATTCGGTCAAAACTTGGTCAACAACCTGTTTGAATTATAACTTACCAGTTTAAAGAAAAATATCGCATATTTTTGGATCCTTGAATAAAATGTACATTTTCTTACTATAAATATTAAAGGAATTGTTTTATAAATCATAATTATAATTAAGTAAAGGAAAATAATGTTGGTAAAGTTGTTCCACCTTGGAAGATACTAAATGACAACGTTATCCCACATTGGAATAGAGATTCCAAAGAAAAAGTGAAATGGTATTATAAAAAAGAGTTGGGTTTTTGAAGCTTTTAACTTTGATTTTAATGGATAAAATTTGTGGTGCGTCTTTTGGCTTTTGTAAAATCAAGAGAACACCTTTTAAGTTCTATAATTTAGAAATTACAATACAAACTCGAAAATCTCATAAAGTGTAATGTTTGAGCTTGGTACGAGCTTGAGCTTGAGTTTGAGCTTGATGCAGTTTTTGAGATTCATTTGAGCTTCAAAAGAATTTGAGCTCGGGTTTGAGCTTAAAAAGTTGCAATTAAGTTAATTTGAGTTAAGTTTAGTTTTAAACTACCAGTAAACTTTCAGGTTGAGTATACTGATACTCAAGCTCGACTCACGTCATTTACACGTTTAATCATATAAAACCAAGTTGTTCTCGTAAGGCTCGTGAGACAATATTTTAACACTTAAAATTTCACAACAAAATATTGTGAAGGTAACCTTCATGGTGTTTTTGTTAAGAAGGTTCAAACTCTTTTATCACAGTGTTTTGTTATGAAGTTTCAAATGTAAAAATATAATTGTACGGTTCTAAAACATGTTGGTCTCATGAATCCAACCCAATTTGAACAACTTAAAAAACACTTTGTACGTATATAAAAAATGATAATTAACATGCTTAATCAATTAATATTGGGCAATTTTGTTAAACGACTTATTTACTTCCTATAAGTTCACTTTTTATAAATTAATATTTCCAGTGTTTTTAAAACTTAAAAAGCCATGCTGTATTTAATTATCAATTTAAACATATACAATGAACATGCTAAAAAGACACGTTACTGGCTAGTGGCTCCTAATGATTTTCTTTATGAAAGGATAATGAAAGAAGAGGACAAAGAAAAAATATGTTGGTCTTACTTCTTCAATTATTATTCCTTCATTCCTTGACTAAAATAATTAGAGTAAAATACAAATTTAGTTCACGTGGTTTAGCAAAAGTCTCACTTTTGGTCCCTACAGTTTAAAAAATACATATTAGCCACTGCAATATGCGTTTTGGTCCAATTTTGATCCCTCTGATTAACAGTCGCTAAATAAAGCTGTTAATTTAGAGTCAATTTGATTTTTTTCCATTTTTTTTCTTGTTTTTTACCTTATGAATAACCACAAGGACCAAAAGTGTAATTTATTCTATATATTTATACATATATACACACCTCCTCCTCCTTCTTCTTCACCCACCAATCCACCACCACCACCATCCACCGACCACCACCAACCACCACCACCTCCTTCACCCACACCACCACCCACCCACCACCACCACCACAGCTGCCACCACCACCACCACCTCCTTCTTTTTCACCCACCACCACAGCCGTCGGCACCTCCACCACCCACCTTTATCACCACCCACTACCACCTGCCGTCGACCTCCATCGCCGACCTCCACCGTCATCTACCTGCAAACGATGCCATCTACACTGTCAACCACTATCAAGACCACCACACACCTCCGATTCGTCCCCTTACAAACGTCCCCCTCCACCACCACCAAACAACTCTCCACTCTCTCTCTCTCTCTCTCTGGTATCTCCGTCTTCTTTACTCCCAACCAACCACCAAACAAACCCTCCGCCATTGTTAATCTCGCCCTCTGTCCATTTCAAATACTCAAAAACCCCCCAAATCATTTTCATCAATCATACTTACTTACAATGGCTTCCTCATCTCTCTCTCATTCCATCCTCTCTCCACTCAACTCCAATTCCTCCAATCGAACCCCTGAATCTGTCTTTTCCTTCAATCGAGTTTCTCTCCCAAGAATCCCAAGAATCTCCTGATCCCTAATTCTGCAATTGAAGATGAACCAAACCACTTTCATCGCCAATTGTGCTTCTTCTACTGTTGATACCTCCAAAGATGAAACCCCAATTGAACTCGGTATGCTTGCTTACTTACTTACTTACTCTCCTTCCAAGTTTAAAATCCATTTTTATTCTCTCTAATTTTGTCCAATTTTGTTTTTTTAGGGTATCCTGCATTTTCTATGGTTTTTGATATCAACCAGATTTGCGAGATTTTGCCACACAAGAAGAAGAAGGAGGTGTGTATATATGTATAAATATATAGAATAAATTACACTTTTTGGTCCTCGTGGTTATTCTTAAGGTAAAAACAAGAAAAAAAATGGAAAAAAAAAATCAAACTGACCTTAAACTAATGGCTTTATTTAACGACTGTTAGTCAGAGGGACCAAAATTGGACCAAAACGCATATTACAGTGGCTAGTGTGTATTTTTTAAACTGTAGGGACCAAAAGTAAGACTTTTGCTAAACCACATAGACCAAATTTGTATTTTACTCAAATAATTAAGTTGTCGTCTTCTTTTTGCAAGTTTGGAAAAAGTATCGCTGATATAGTTTTTTTAATAATATCCTGAAATAGGATAGAAGAATACTTTTTAAAGACATTATTATATCTATCCAAAAGAATTTCTTTACGTAAATTGAAGACTATCTATCATTTATTAAAGTATCCATTATAGCAATTTCGTTTGAAATGCTCTTATGTCAAGTCTTCTTATTTCTTACTTATTCATCCAAAAACATGTTCAAGTAACGTGGCCTCAAGAAAACCAGCAACACATCAACGAAGAATTGAATGACTAGCAACACATCAACGAAAAGTTGAATGACGATCTCATATGTATATATTTTTTGGTAACCTGTAGGTGTCAGAGTCAACTTAATTATCTACGCCTTGCCTAATCCGAGAAAACCCTAAAGCTAACAACAAGACAAACTATTGAGGACTCTAAAAGGACTTTAAGTCGATGATGGAGAACAAATCCAAGATCTTAACAACTAATTAAGTTACGTTTATGTGTAGTTGATTGGGTTCTGATAAGAATTTGACTTAACGTGACAAGTGTGGGAAGTTTTTATTAGCCGTTGGATGCATGTTAAGATGAGATGCGTCAAAATAAGATACACTAAGATGCACCATATCAATTCCCATATTAAGCGCTATTCATGATTGAGCTTGAAATTAAAAGTAATCAAGGTTTAAAATTCACTACTCATGTGTCTTGTGTTAATTCAACTTGGACAAGATGTTTTGTGTTAGTCATATACAACTAAATACAAGGGATTAATTGACCTTTCCTTTTGCATCTATATATAGGCATGTAGCCTTTGAAAAAACTAATTAACTTTCTTTTTTGTATTAGCATATTAGAGATAAAATACACACATATATATAGAGAGGGGGTGGAGATAGAGAGATAAAACTTGAGAGGTCACATGACTTCTAAAGAAAAGATGGCACATGTATTGTGCATACCAGCACCATCACAAGGCCATATCAACCCAATGCTAAAACTTGCCAAAATCCTTCATTCCAAAGGCTTCTTAATAACCTTCGTCAACACCGAATTCAACCACCAACGCCTCGTGAGATCTCAGGGTACCGACGCCCTAAGTAAAATCCCTTCCTTCCGCTTTGACACGATTCCTGATAGCCTTCCGACGCCTAAAAACCTCGATGCCACACAAGACGTGGCATCCCTTTGCAAGGCCATGGATGAAAAGTTTTTAGATCCATTTAAAAGTCTCCTTACCAAACTGAATGCTTCCGATTCACCCGTGGATTACATAGTAGCCGACGTCATTATGAGCTTCACCCTTGAAGCTGCCAGGGAAATGGATATTCCGGAGATACTCTTTTGGACCAGTGGAGCTGCTTCTTTATTATGTATCGACCAGTACCCAAATCTTTTGGATAAGGGTTTGATGCCCCTTAAAGGTTCCAACTTCTCTACACACACACACACACACACACACACATATATATATATATTTCATGAAATGTTGAGGTTAACGTGAGAAGCATGCTTAGATGAGAAATAAATGCACATTAGGATGAGGTGCATCTTATCAAGTCATTTCCCTCCTAAAGGGCAATTCATGGAAGGGCGTGAGATTAAAGGAGATAAATGGTTCATGTCCATTTCACACGCTTCTCGCTATGAAACTCAACTTCTCAAATGATCCTTCGCCTATAATAATATATGATGATTTCGATTTGCTAAAAAAACGAAAATATACAGATAAACTAGTTGATCGATGTGTTTCTCGTATTACATATAATTTTTTTTTGGAAGAGGTATCCAGAGCACATTGGGCCCAGACTAATCCTCGGCAATTTTGGGCCGAAGCCCGACCGCTAAAGCATGCAGCCCGGGGTCGAAGCCCCCGACGGAATTAATTATTTCATTTTTTATTTATTTTAATAATTAATTTTGTCACTAGTCCGTCGCTAATTAGTGACGGATTTGCGACAGAATTAGTTATTTCATTATTTATTTATTTTTTTATAGATTCCATCGCAAATTCGTCACAAATCCGTCACTAATTAGCGACGAACTATTTCCGTCGCTAATTAGCGACGGATTTGTGAGGGATTTGCGACGGAACATGGTCGTGGCCTATTCCGTCACTAATCCGTCATTAATTATCGACAGAAATAGTCCGTCACAAAAATCGTCACTGATGCCCATTTTTCTAGTAGTGTGCGTCACCCAGGACTCGAACTCGGGTTCACCACTATGTAGTGCCCAAGCCTTACCACTAGGAGTGTTTCCTTTGGTTACATATAAAAATTGCATGAATGTTGTTTACATGAGGTATCATTTGTGTTGCTAAATTGAAGCTAATCTATCTTCTCTTATATCTACAGATTCAAGTTGTTTAGTAAATGGGTATTTGGATACAATCTACGATTGCATACCTTCCATGCCCGGTTTACGCCTAAAAGATATTCCTCCTTTCATTCGAATTACCAATCCCGGTGATGAATACATGGTTGAATTCTTTTGTAGACAATTAGAGAGAGCCAAAACAGCTTCCACCATCATTTTCAACACTTATCATGAACTAGAATTGGACATATTCGACGCACTTTCTTCAATATTTCCACCTTGCTATGGAATTGGCCCTTTGAATTTAGTTGAGAAGGAAATTGTTCATAAACCTCTAGCATCCATTAAATCAAACCTTTGGAAAGAAGACATGGAATGTTTAAAGTGGCTTGACTCCAAAGCACCATTGTCGGTTATTTATGTGAATTTTGGTAGCATCACGGTAATGACACCTCAACAACAAGTCGAGTTTTTTTGGGGGCTTGCGAAGAGCAATTACTCATTCTTATGGATTCTAAGACCAGACCTCGTGATAGGCGACTCTACTACGCTTCCACCGGAGCTTTTGGAAGAGACAAAGAGTAGAGGGATGTTGGCTAGTTGGTGCCCCCAAGAACAAGTTCTTAAACACCCATCAATAGGAGGGTTTCTAACACATAGTGGATGGAATTCAACAATCGAAGGTATTTCCAATGGTGTCCCAATGATATGTTGGCCTTTTTTCGGAGACCAACAGACGAATTGTTGGATGTCTTGCAACAAGTGGGGGATTGCCATGGAGATCGACAACAACGTAAAAAGCGATGATGTTGCGAAACTAGTGACTGAGTTGATGAATGGAGAAAGGGGAAAAGAGATGAGGAAGAATGCCATTGATTGGAAGAACAAGGCTGAGGAGGCATGTGCCTTTCCATATGGTTCATCCATGGTTAATATGGAAAAATTGGTTCATATGTTGCAAACATCTTCAAAATAATTCGCAATTTGTTTAAGATTACATGCTTATTTTGTTTTAAGAATTCTTTTAGAAGGTAAATATTATTTCGCTTGTTCTTTTAGAATTGTGTTTGAAACTATGTCTTCCCAAATAATCATTGTATGTTTAAAAGTATATCAATCAAGTTAAATATTATAGTCTCTTATTGATCAAACAGTTTTGAAAATTACTTGGTCAAACTTGTAGCAATCTTGTAGCAACATGTATGTTGTTGGGATATGGGAGTACCAACAGTGGCAAACTTGTAACAATTTTTGTATTTATAGTCAAACTTGTAGCAATTTTGTACCAATATGTATTGCTGAAATTACATAGTCAAACTTATAGGAGTTGTGTACAAAACATCTTATTGGTTCTTCAAGTAAAGACAAAAAAAGATAAGAAGGATGAAAATGCCCTTAAGGTTAATAGAGGAACTGGATGGGCCATTAGAAATAGGGATAAATTCGTTATAAAATGACATACGATGAGTCCTGAAATGCAATAAGTGAATTCTTTGGGACCAAATCCATAAAAGCCACCAAACCAAAGGGACCAAATTTGTAATCAACTCAATACACTATCTAGTAAAAGTGAGTATTATTTATGGATATTCTCAACGGAGGTTCAATATCGTAAAAAAAAAATATTTTTTAAAAATGTTTCAATGGATTTGAGAAATGTTTTTGATAAAAGTTAGTTTGTCGATATTTCAACGATGATTTTAGACAAATTTTCAACAGCATATCTGTCGAGAAAAGTTAAAAAACTAACAAGTATTTTTTTCCAATTCTTTCGAAAAATCCGTCAACAAATTTCGTCAATAATCCGCCAAAAGTGATCCATTTAAATTCCGTAGATAATTGACAAATTCTGACATAGAATTTGTCAATAAGAGTTTAAATAATTAAAAAGTACTTTTTTTCCAATTCCGCCGAAGGCTATAGATAATTTAGACAAATTATCGGAATAGTGGATAAATGTTTAGATAATTAAAAAGTATTTTTTTTAGTTCCGTCAATAATCCGTAAAAAGGGTTCCACCTAAATACCGTCGATAATGTCCATGAGTAGCTGTTAAAAAAAAGTTTATTTTTTACATATCCATCTAAAATCCTTCAAAAACTATTCAATTTTTTTACCTATTATTTGTGTCTAACTAGGCTTTAGTCATAAACGAGTTCAAATTAGTGACTACTATTCTCGAAACAAAAGCTTGTTCAAATTAATGACCACTTTTGGTCATTAACTCTGTTAGCTTATTGTCGATTATTTCCTTTTGTATGTCTCTAGTTTTCCCTATTAATGACCACCTCTTTATGGTCACTCGTTCTATTAACTTTCTAATTTTTTAACTCATTAAAATTGCTAATGATGACTAAGCCACTGTTGGGAAGAATGAAAACTACATAATGATGATTTTTTTTGTCACTATATATGTCTCAATTAAGTAACCAATCCTTTTACTTTTTTTTGTTGTTGTTCAATAACGACCTTTAATATTGATCACTGATTTAGTGGCAGTTAATAAAATTCAGTGACGACATAATATTTGGTGACTAGATTATAGTCATAGTGACTAATTCTTGGGTCGTCACTTAAAAATGTCATGTAGAAGGCATTTTTCTTATAGTGTCTTCATACTTTGTAATAAAATTTCCTTTTTGAACAAACTTCTTCTTTAGATCCCCCTAAATGTTTAGATACTAGTTATTAAGAGCCTGGGCTTCGCTCCAGGTTATAAAGTATGATATATTTTTCATAAGTAGTAGATGATTTTATATGAAACATAAATTTGTACATATGACATTATGACATATGTTTTTTTTTTGGATAAGGTTCACCTGGGTTTACCCAGACTACATCCTTGGCAATTTTTACCGAGAGCTAAAGCATGCTCCCCTGGGATTAATACTCAGTGGCCCCTGGTTGCTCACCCCCGGATTCGAACTTGGGTGGGTTTTTCCCCAACACCAAGCCTTAACCGGTAGGATGCCCCATTGGGGTTAATTATGACATATGTTGTCATACGAAAGGTTAAGACTTCATGCATTGTGCTGGCACCATCCCGGCACATCATCGGACACCCTCGCACCCTTTTAATTGGACCACCCCTTCCCCTTCTCATGGTGGTGGCGGCAAGAATATTAGCCGGCGAACCATTTGTCCCGACGAGAATATGTGTGTGTGTGTGTTAATAGGTGGTGGGTGAATATGTGGTGTTTTCATGTTGGATTCACGATGGTGTGGTCGCTATGTGTGTGTGTGTGTGTGTTACTATGCGTCGCTGTGTGTGTGTGTGTGTGTGTGTTGATGTGGGGAAGAAGGAGAAGGGCAAAGGAGTGTGGCGGTGGGGAAGAAGGAGAAGGGCTTATGGGTGTTGCAGGTAGGAGAAAATGAGGAGGGCAGATCGACGTGTGTGTGTTTTGCGCAGGAGATAGGTGGCAGTGGCGAGTTGGGGCCGTTTCCACGTGTGTAACAGTGGCTCGTGTGTAACAGTGGCTTGCCGGAGATATGGGTGTTGTAGAAAAAAAATGGAAAAATGGAAAAAAAATAATGATTTTTTGGGGGAAAAGGAAATAGAGTATGGACCATCATCTTTTTTGTGCGTATGTGGGGAAAAGGAAAAGGAAAGCCACGTAGGATCATTTGAGTGGTGGTTAATGTAATAAGACAAATTAGAAAAATGGGAAAAAAATAATGTTTAAATAAACATAACTATAAAAAGACAGAATTACCCTTAATGTTAACGGCTCTAGTTGACAGATGTTAAAGTCAGGGACCAAATCCAATACAAAACACATACCACAAGGACCAAATTCATAATTAGTAAAGTTTATGGACCAAATCCATAAAAAAACCTCTAAACCACGGAGACCAAATCCGTAATTTACTCAATAAATAATAATGAATGGCATTTCAGTAATTTTAGAAAAATTTAGGGGGACTTTTATTCTTTTCCTGCTAATTGTATGGATACATGATATTAAATGTTTAAATACATATCATTGAATATGTATAATTAGAAAAAAATGATTTCAAATTTTAGACCGCTAAGCAAATCTTTCACATCTGTCAAACATGGGTCCAATATACTAGAAAATTTGTAGGACTTTGGTTATCTATTTCAAAGAACTTTTAAAAGATGCTCCAACTTTTCTTCAGTGTCGTAGCTAGTAGGGGGTTGGCTGGTGCTCAGCCCCTCCTAACTTTTTTACAATATATACTAGATTATAGAGAATATGGACAATATAGTATCCTAGCTCAAGTGGTTATGTAGGCGTGCTTCTATAAGTTTTGCCTAGTTTCGAAATTCATTTTTTTTCCTTCTAGCACTTTTTATATATTATCTCTTGCCTAACATTTTTATTTCACTTTATTCTTTTTCTTCTATCACTTCTTTATTAATAAGATCTAACATTTTTATTTGAGTTCTTTTTGTTCTCCTTCTATTCACTTTTTATATATTAACTTATATATAAGATCTGCATAAATTTTAACCTATAAATTTTTTATGTTTTTCAAATTCATTTATATTTCTTTCTCTCATATTCATTTATTTTTCCCTTTCTAATACTTATTTGAATTTACGTAGTTTTAAAGTTTTATTCAATTTTCTATTCGAGATTATGCAGGAATAAAGAATTCAGAAAATCTAAATAAAAATAATAATTTTTTTTATTGTAAGTATTCATTTATTTTTATATTAACATCTATAGAAATTCTAACCGTTAGTTTTTTTTTCTATTTCTCAAATTCATTTACATAACTTTTCTCATATTCATCCCCTTTTCCTTTATTAATATTTAATTTTTATGCAATTTTAAAATTTTATTTAACCTTGTATTTCTTGTTTAAATTAATTGATTTTTTTTTATATTCAAAATACATATAGTCATATAGGTTTTAATATTTATGTTTTAATATTCTCCATCTAATAAAAAATTACAAACACATATTATTATATTAAAACCTACAATCTAACTATGTTTAATATTGATATCATTATATATACACATTTTTAAAAATATATAAGTTAAGGTTTTAAAAATTACATATTGTATAGGTTTTTATAATGTTATTTTTTGTCGTGGGAGTTATAAATTATACTTTTTACCTCTACACTAAGGGAAAAATTCAATTGCTAATCAAGCTTTCGGCTATGAATCAGAGGACAAATGAGAGAGTGACACGTGACAAGTTAAATATGAAAATTTCAGCCCCTCCTATATAAAAAATCTGGCTACGCCCCTGCTTTTCTTATTTTGTTTTTATGATAATCTTTTCACAAATTTTACATGTAAATGTTTTATAATGCTTTTACATGGAATGTATAATTTATAGATTTGAACTTATATATCCTAACAAACAATATATTATAATACCTACATTTTTACGTTACACAGATTCGATTTTCATGTAATACATTATATAATATCATATATAATATAAAAGGTTTATGACTTATTAGGGTAACCAACTATTCGATTTGTATGCATGTTACCATCGAACTATTTTTTGTATTCAATATACCATTGAATTTTTTTTGTACTCATAATAACATTATGACGGTAATAGCCCGTTTTTTCTTACGTGGCAATTAAAATTATTAAAAATGTTTATGTGGATCTGATGTGTGTTTATGTGGTGGTGGCGGTGGTGGCTGTGGTGGTGGTGGCTGTAGTGGTGGTGATTTGGTATTGGTGGTGGCTGTAGTGGTGGTGATTTGGTATTGGTGGTGGGTATAGTGGTGGTGGTGTCTTGAAGAAGAAGAAGAGAGTTCAATGATATTATGAGTCCAAAAAGTCAAAAACACACGTCAGTTCCACATAAGCATTTTTTAATAATTTTAATTGTCACGTAAGAAAAAAATGGGCTAATAGCAGTCATAATGGTATATGAGTACAAAAAAAATAGTTAAATGGTATACTGAAAACAAAAAATAGTTCGATGATAATATGCATACAAATTGAATAATTGGTTACCCAAATAAGTCATAAACCCTTAGAGCATCCACAGTGGTGGAACCTCCAAGAACCTCACTTACCATATTTTTTCCTACCACGTCATTGTCATCTCAACATACCAAGAACCTCCTTAAAACTCTACAATGAAGGTTCTTACAAAAACCTCACTTCCCTCTTCTTATTTATAATATAATTTTTATTTATGTAAACTATTATATAACAGAAAAGGAAACTATTACAAGAACCTGGGTTCTTATTCAAGCACCCAGGTTTCAATAAAAACATGTAACTGAGCAAAAACCTATGTCTCACAATGGAGGTTCTTGTAAAAACCCAATAAAGAACCTCATAAATAACCTCCACTGTGGATGCTCTTATATAAAACATTATTTAATATCACCACCCGCTGTCAGCAGCAAATGACAAGATTGACGGATAAAATATTATTGGTCGGTCTTAAACATAAACAACAACTTGTCATGTAAAACAAAAAATGAAAATAACTCATGTGTTCGATGTGCTTTAAAAAAATAAATACCTAAAAAGAAACACTTTAAGGAGTTGTTTGTTTCCTAAAAGATACCTATTAAAATAATTTTTTATGGGCAATTGCTAAATACACCGTTGACTTACTAAATGTACCCAAAAAGTCAACTGTGTCATACACACACATGTCAACATCAACTACCACTTTTTCAATTCCCCATGCATTCCCAATACAACCCCCCTTTAATAAATAAGGTGCATATAGCAACCCCCTTTTTTAAGTCTCAAAAGTAAAAAGGTTTATAAATTTGAGACCATTTGTTTGATTTTTACGAAAAGACGTTCTATAAAATTTAAGAGCTGCGTCATTCAAAAATTTTAGTATAATATTAAAATAAAATTTTAGAAATTTACTTTATTAATCTTTAAGTTTAAAAAGGCTGATATAATATATCAACCTTTTGTGTTTAAATTTTAGATATTTACTTTGTTAATCTATAGTCTTTTGTGTTTTAATGTTAGATTAATGGTAATGACTATTTTTACCAAAATGTATCCAATTTTACTCTTATTCTTATTGTGTGTATCCAACTTCAAAATGTGTTATTGCATGTATTATACTTTCAAAATGTGTTATTGCATGTATTATACTTTCAAAATGTGCTATTGTGTGTAACGTTTTACCTAGTAACCTGTTGATACTGATGTGTAACAAGTTATTGCTTATGTGACATTTGACTTTTGTTGACCATATTCATCTTCTTCTTCATCAAATTAGGGTTCTTCAAAGTTAGAGTTTCAAAATTAGGGTTCTTGATTAAGGATGGATTTTTGAAATTGATAGCTTGTTTAGGATCGATTTTATATGCTTATTCCATCTAGTTGATCGATTTTTGGATTTGATTTCTGGATTGGAGCATTTTCTAGGGTTTTTGGGTGATTTTTGGGTTTAGCCAAATATGCGATTTATGGGGTTTATTCAAGCTTAGGGTTGTGTTGTTGTGGTCGATTTTGGATCTTAAACAACTATACATCATCAATTTGTTCCCATTTTCTTATTTGAATCGATTGTTGAAGGGTTTGGTCGAATTTTTGGTTATGGCCGATTTCTTTTAGATTTTTCGAATCTGGGTTGTTCTTGTGGATCCGAATATAGTATTGAGATCGATTTGGTGTCTTTGTTGTGGGTATAAGATCTATTTTGCTCCAATTTGTCACTTTGATGATCAATTTGTGGATTCAATTTATCACTTGATAAATTAGGGTTCTTGAAGAATTGGGGTTTTTTTTCAAATTAGGGAAGAAGAAGATGACTAGGATGAAACTATCCCACATGGCATCTACATGGCATCCCACATGGCAACCATGTAAGCATTTTTGAAAATGGGTGATCGGCTAAAGGTTTAGTAGGTAAAAGGTTACATACGATAGCACATTTTGAAACTATAGTACATGCAATAGCATATTTTGAAGTTGGATACACACAATAGGAATAAGGGTAAAGTTGGATATATTTTGGTGAAGATAGTCCTTAATGGTAAATTGAAAATGAACTTAATATGATTTAGACCATGAGTTATACTTTTCAAATTATCCAAAACTATCTAATGCCACTTCTACATCGGTTTTTTAATACTTATCCAAAATTATCCATACCCAACTCAATCTCACTCACACTTTTTATTTTATTAAATAATTAATAAAGAAAAAAATAAAGAGAAAAACCAGAGAGAAAGAAAAGAGATAGAGATAAAAGCGGGGGGGGGGGGGGGGGGGGGGGTTGCCGATCGGCTTCTGGAACCGAGCCGTCGAACCCGACGACTGCCGTAGCGGTATACCCAGCCATACCCGATAGTACCCGAGCCTACCCGAGTGACTCGGTTTGTGTATAACACATGCTTTTATTAGGAGCATGTGATTTGCCTTTTGGTATGTATGGGTATTAATGGGATAGGGGACCAGTTTTAATTACAATGCCCACCTACAACGGGCACAATAATGATATGATGTAAAATCAGAAGATATGGTATTGAATAATGTTGACATCAAAAATTAGTGGCTCGGGTTAAAGAAAAAAAAAACTTCCTATCGTTTTTGGTTTACATAAATTCATCATATTATCAAGTATTATCGGATTGGTTAAATTGGTTTTTAACTTATTTGATTTTGTTAATTGTATTTTAACTTTTTCAAACTATATGCTGAATAACTAAGGCCCTGTTTACTTGCTGCTGACCCAACTGACTCGGTCAGTAAATCTGACTCGGTCAGCAATCAGCTTGTTTACCAAACGCACGAATCTAACCGAGATCTTACCCGACCAGCACCAAATTCTCATTACCCGAGTCAGATTACGAGTTTCCGTCAAATGCCCTTCGATTTTTGTCGTTCGGCGACGTTGGTGCCGTTCGCTGGTGGTGGCGTTCGGCGTTGGTGGGTTTCGCTGATGGTGGCTGGATGGTGGTGGCGTTCGCTGGTGGTTAGGTAAACCAATAGGAAAAAATAAATTGTACTATGTAGTTTTGATTAAAATCCAATGAAAAAATAAAAATAAATAAATCAATAGGCTTGTTAATGCATCTTGACTCCAATCGACGCCATCAATAATCAATTCCAAAAATCAAACATAGCCATCAATCGATTATCAAAATCAATTCCAAATCAATTTCATTCAAGTCGATTATCAAGAGTCGATTCCATCAATCGATTATCAAAGTCGATTCAAAATCAATTTCATCCAAAGAACAGTAGCCTAATCGTTGATTTGATTTGTTTGCCTTCCTTTTTTTGTATTGTGTTGCTTTCTGATGCTATAGGAATGATGTAAAAGCTTTTATTGATGTAGGGGTATTAGAGGTGAAGTAAACATAATTTCACCAAAGATCTTTCTCATTGCTCTTTCTCTTTGCTGCAACTTTTACAAGGCTACGAGGAGTGCATCAGATACAAAATTTAATACACAGCTTAATGTAAAAGTTTTTGTTCTTGAATCGATTTTGATTTCAATCAATTTTGAAATCGATTTTTAAATTAATCGATCGATTTCAATCGATTTTGAATCAATCGATCCAATTTGGATGATCGATTTTGAAATCAATGGATTGGGAATCAATCGATGGAATTTCTTGATGATCGATTTTGGCTGGATAGATTAATATGGCTGGTGGCTGGATCAATTAAAGGGTAGGGGTTGATGGTTGGATCGATTAAAGGGTAGGGGATGATTTGTTTTTTTATTTTTTATTGGATTTTAATCAAAACTACGTAGTTTTGATATGTATTGTACCTAAACTTAGGTACATGCAAAACCATTGATTAGTGAGAGGATATATATATATATATACACACTAGTTTTGATCCCGAGTAATACACGGGATAATTTCAAGAAATTAAGTCATGCCAAAAACCTTATATTACAAATATGAATTGTTATGCTATTGATCTTTTAACATCAATATTATTTTCTATCAAATACATTAATTATATTAAAAAAAAGTACAAACTTTATTTATTTTTAATTTAATTCAATTGATATCAAATTATCAACAACGAAAATATAACAAAGACATTTTATAGATCAACTATAAACTATCTTTGACTTTAAAATGACGTTAATATACTTTCACATATAAAGAGAAAGTTATACATACAAAAGTGTATTTGGATTGAAATATAATAATTGATACGTTTAACAATAATTTGTTACAAAAATATTAATTAACTATTATATTAAAACTCAATGATTATCTTCATTATATTTAAAATAAAATATTTATTTTCTATTTGATGACGTTTATCAATTAGTTACATGAATACAAATATAAATTATTATATAATGTGGAGAAGAAAACTTAGTTATGCTTCTTCTGATGTAGATCAAAAAACTAAAAAAAAAGTAAATCAGAAGAAAATCAAACCATATGATTTAGTTCATCATAAGAAAACAATGACACAAATTTTCTTACAATTCTTCAAATAATTGCAAAAAAAATAAAAAAAATTATGCATGAATGTTCTTCGAAAAATGGTTGACGAACTTACCTAAGACGTTTGCAAAAAGAGTAATGGAGGAACTTGAAAAATTAAAATGGAAAAGGTAAGGTTTATACGGTTTTTGTTGAATATGCTTAGTATTTAAAGATCAATTTAGGGAGAGAGAAAGAGATATAGATGACTTCATACCAATAGATAGAGATAAAGTTTGCTATATTTAATAGATAATATGGATTAATTTTTAATAATTTTAAATTTTGAATCGGTGTGTGTCAACATATGACACATGACACATATCCATATGATGTGACAATGGCTCACCAGAGCGCGCCACGTGTCAATAAGTTATTCAGATCAATGTTATTTTCTATCAAATACATTAATTATGTTATTTATTTTTTCCCCTAAACGGCTAAACCTTTTCAATTTTTTCCTCATTCGACTATCCTAAACATTTTTTCCTTTTAAATAATTTTGTTCAATTCATAATTTTTTCCTTTTAAATAACCTTTTCTCCACCCCATTCGACTTCCCCCATATGTACAGCTATCCCTAATATAAGGTGTTACAATATAAAAAGTAACCATATCTATGTTTATTTTATTATTTTTGTTCTCTAAAGTTACTTAAACTTTTTTTACTCAACAAAAACCACTCAACTTTTATTTTTATTCTAATTCTATGTAATTTACCTATTGTAATAGGTAAACTTGATTTTTTTATTTAATTAATCTTTATTTAACTCAATTCTAATTAAAATACTCGATTTATTTTTAAATTATTTTATTCATCAACTAAATCCTCAGTATCCAAACATTTTTGTTCGACTATCCCTAAACCTTTTTCCTTTTTACCTTAAACCTTTTTCTTTTTTTCCCCTAAACGGCTAAACCTTTTCAATTTTTTCCTCATTCGACTATCCTAAACATTTTTTCCTTTTAAATAATTTTGTTCAATTCATAATTTTTTCCTTTTAAATAACCTTTTCTCCACCCCATTCGACTTCCCCCATATGTACAGCTATCCCTAATATAAGGTGTTACAATATAAAAAGTAACCATATCTATGTTTATTTTATTATTTTTGTTCTCTAAAGTTACTTAAACTTTTTTTACTCAACAAAAACCACTCAACTTTTATTTTTATTCTAATTCTATGTAATTTACCTATTGTAATAGGTAAACTTGATTTTTTTTATTTAATTAATCTTTATTTAACTCAATTCTAATTAAAATACTCGATTTATTTTTAAATTATTTTATTCATCAACTAAATCCTCAGTATCCAAACATTTTTGTTCGACTATCCCTAAACCTTTTTCCTTTTTACCTTAAACCTTTTTCTTTTTTTCCCCTAAACGGCTAAACCTTTTCAATTTTTTCCTCATTCGACTATCCTAAACATTTTTTCCTTTTAAATAATTTTGTTCAATTCATAATTTTTTCCTTTTAAATAACCTTTTCTCCACCCCATTCGACTTCCCCCATATGTACAGCTATCCCTAATCTGACTCCGACTCAATCGAACTCTCGCTCAAATTCGTTGCAGAGCCAAATCCATTGCTTAAGAATTGATTAATCGAATCTATTACTTAATCAAATTTAGTGCTTAATCGAATCCATTGCTTAATCGACTAGTTGTACATTGATTTTAATTAGGGATTGAATAAAGTTATTTAAAAGGAAAAAAGAAAAGTTTGGATAGTTGAAGAATAAAATAATTTAAAAGAAATTGAGTATTTTAATTAGGATTGAATTAAATAATTTAAAAGAAATTGAGTATTTTAATAAAAGTTGAGTTAAATAAAGATTATTTAAATAAAAAAATTAAGTTACCTGGTAACCCGTTGCAACAGGTAAATTATATAAAATTGGAACAAAAATAAAAGTTGAGTGGTTTTTGTTAAGCAAAAAAGGTTTGAATGACTTTAGAAGAACAAAATTAAAACTTAGTTATTATTTTATGAAATAAACCCTATCATAATTTAGTAACAAATATTTTTAGTTCTTTATAAGTTGGAGTATGTATTTTGGTTCAAATTTTTTTATTTGAAAGTTACTTGGATGAGCTCTATGCAATATTGTAAAAATCATCCTACTTTGAAGCTACAAATTGAGCGATTTACGGTGTTAGAATTAAATAAAAATTAAAGGTATATCTATATATATTATAAGGTGTTAGAATTAAATAAAAATTAAGGTATATAAGGTGTTACAATATATTTTAAGGTAATGATGGGTATATAGAAGATGTTACAAAAGATAAAAGACAAAAAAATTAAGATGATAATAATAATGATAATGATAATAATTTGTTAATAAAATAAAATAAATATAAACTTTAATTCTTATAATAAGAAAATTACAAATATACCATTTTAAAATAAATAAAAATTAAGATATGTTGTGTATGTGTGTATATATAAAAATTAAGTATATAATATAAATTAAGATATTTGTTTGGGGACGCTTGTTTGGGGGTATTCGGTCAGAATATTGTATTACCCCTCACGAATAATACATAACAGTCTAGGAAAAAAAATTATTGTATTATTCAGATCGAACCGTACACGTGTCGTGGTCTCGGCTATCCTCATGTTGGCAATAAAAGGTGAGTTTTCGGCTATCCTCATATTAGCTTATTTTAAAACCTAGAAATGAAATCCAAAGAAGGCTTAAACCCAAAATCATATACGAAATTAGGAGAGATGGAACCTATGAAGCTTGGGGTCAATAGATCTAGTGATCGACGTCGGAGATGGTGGTTGGTGTTGACGGTGGATGTAGGAGGCCGATGAGGAGCAACACCTGGATGGTGTGTTTGCGTTTGTAAGAATTACAGGGTTTGTATTTGATATTTCCCCTATATATATATATATATATAAGGGTTAGGTTCAATGGAAAACCTCAAATAAACAGAAAACCGAGGATTACCCTCGTAGCCCTCCGTCTAGACTGGATGCACTTGTGCATAAAAAAACAAAAAAAAACTCAAACTACGTGTATCCATACAGTCCAAATGGAAGGCTATGAAAGGTGTTCCTCGATTTTCCTTTTTTTGGGTTTTCCTTTGAACGTCTCTCTCTCTCTCTCTCTATATATATATATATATAAATATATATAGAGGCAGATTCATACAAGAACCATACCTCTTTGTAAGAACAAAGGAACAAATATTAGCCACAAATTGATGTGAGCCCATGTGGGTCCCACACCTTAAAAACTCATATATGATTCAGTGGTGCCCACCACTGAAATATATATAATTTTTTAAGGTGTGTGACCCACATGAGTTCATTTGTTCTTACAAATTGCAATTGTTTTTGTTTAAACCTAGTTATATATATATATATAGAATTAGGTTCAAACAAGAACAAAATCAAATTGCAAGAATGAAGGAACCAACAAAATCACACATGATTTTGTGCATGGACGCCCACTCGCGACTCACCCACTCGCCTTGTCGGAGCGTGGCCTACACACGCTTTTTCCATCTCAGCACAAAATCACATGTGATTTCCTTGGTTCCTTTGTTAATGCAAATTGAGTTGTTCTTCTTGTATAAACCTCCCTATATATATATATAGCAGAAAGTTCAAATGTGAACCACTTTTTGGTAGTGAACGTGAGGACAGCCGAGAGCGCGACACGTGGCGAATTTGAGTGTAGTCCCCCTCTTTAATTCAATGCCCTCCCATGAATCGCGCCTAGTCATCCGCCGTGGATCTGATGTGGTGCCTAGTCATCCGCCACGTGTCGCGCTCTCGGTTGTCCTCACGTTCACAACCAAAAAGTGGTTCACATTTGAACCTACCCCTATATATATATATATATATGGACAGGTTCATTTCAAGTGCTAAAAACGAGAAGTAGATAAATGATCTTAGCCTTTCATCTAGTCAACATTTACAACTTTGACAATCAAGCATCGATAATTCCTTGCATAGGTATGTAGATTGTTGTAGCGTAGTTTTGTAACTTTTACAAATAGACGACAAACAAATTCACATATCAACTCGTGATTAATATATAAGCTATACGTTTATATATGAATTTGTTAATTACTTGAGAACTATTTAGCTAGTTCACATGTAAACTCACGGGTTCATATGTAAATCAGTTAATTAGTACATATGTAAATTAGTTAAAAATTGTTAATATGTGAATTACACAGGTTCAAATGTGAATCATATAAAAATAGTTAATATCTGAATCACAAGGTTCATATATGCATCAGTTAAAAATGGTTAATATGTGAATTGCATTGGTTCACACATGAACATATAGCTCATATGTGAATGACACATTCATACATGAACCCCTATTTTGCCAATTTGTAAAAATTACAAAACTTTTCCAAACTAAATAAAGCTTTATTTATTCAGTTTGAATATTCATGCTTTATTTAGACTGAATAAATGATGAATATTCAAATTGCATATTGTCACATGACGCGATATTAGTGGTCCTCATGTTCACAATGAAAGATTAGTCCACATTTGAATCTGACCCTATATATATATATATATATATACATGGTTTGTATTTGATATTTTCCCTATACCTATATATATATATATATATATATAAAGTTTATTAAAATGCAATTGTTTTAATTAGAAAATATCAAAAAACCTAAAAGACCAAGGTGCTCTTTATGCTAATAGAATTTATCTAATAGGGTTAGAGGGAGAGACCAAAAGTTTGTGAAAAAGCAAACCATTAGTCCCATTATGTATTTATTTTGATTTGGGACCATTGTAGGTAGAAAGTGTAAACAACATGGACCAAATCCATAATTTAATCATGTGTTATTTAGTTTAACCGAATAGTATAATAACACTGTAAACAAGCAAATAATATTATTCAGTTAACCACATCGTTTAACCAAAAAAATTAAATAATCTAAAAGTTGTTTAATCTGAATCTTATTCGTTTGAGATGAATTATTTGATTTCCATTTTCAAACTTTTATATTGTAATGAATACTATACCTACCCCGTAGGCCCACTCTACATGCTTGCTTGCTTCATTTTTAGCCTATAAAAACCATTCTTCTATGTTGTTAATTTGATGTATCTTTGATAGAAAGAGTTTAGGAATCCAGGTTGATGGCTCAAGAGCAAGAAAAGAAGCCACATGCAGTATGCATACCAGGCCCACTACAAGGCCACATTATTCCAATGCTAAAATTTGCCAAAATTCTTCATTGGAAAGGCTTCCTTATCACCTTTGTCAACACCGAGTTTAACCACCAACGTCTCCTTCGATCTCAAGGCTCTGAAGCCGTACGTGGCTTGCCTTCGTTCCGCTTTGAGACCGTTCCCGATGGCCTTCCATGCCCCGAAAACCTTGATGCCACCCAAGAGCTCTCGTCACTGGCCAAATCTATCGATGAAACATGTTTTCATCCGTTTAAAAGTCTGGTCGAGAAAGTGAATGATTCTTATGCACCGGTGACTTGCATAGTGTCGGATTTTCTTATGTGCTTCACCCTCGATGTCGCTAAGGAATTGGGAATTCCAGAGATTTTGTTGTGGACGAGTGGAGTCGGTTCCCTTATTTGCTATCATCAATATCCTGATCTTTTGGAAAAGGGTTTGATGCCCATAAAAGGTAACATACTTGCTTTCTAATATTTTAAAGCAAAAATTATTTTGCATCTATTAATAATCTAATTTCTACAAACGCTAGTTGTATAAAAACGAAACAAACTTCTCTTTGATTTTTATTTTGAAACTTTCAGAACTTCCATTTAAAGAATTAACTTTTCGACAACTTATTTAGAAAGACCTTAAATCAAATTCATGATCTTCAAAATATGAACTAAATCAAATCAAATAGGTTCCTAAAATATGAAATGTTAAATGTTGGTTATTAGAACTTAGAAGTATTGAAGTTAGATCGAAATAAAAATGAATATGAAGTTGATTTAATTGTTTGGTTATATTTAATGAACTAGATAATAATGTAGCACTTCAATTAATAAAATAAATGATAACGTTGATTTGTCTTAAAGTATAGGTTCAAAAAATCCATCGATAATTAAAAGAGTTGCGTAGAACTTATCAAACAACTTTTTAGACCTAATTATATTTTTCTAACAAACAATTAGCAAATGTTGTCAAATAAAATACACCAAACTTTATATTCGTCATCAAATGTCTATTGCTTGTGATTATCGCTTGTGGTTTTTACGCATTCGATTTTGCTTCAGGGTGAAATTATGATTTTTGTTGAACAAGGTATCCTTATAAAGTTGTTTAATATATCTGTAGCCGAATTTTGTAATGATAATGAAAATTAATTTTTTTTTGGTTAATTCCAAAAGAATTCTTTTAATTTTTTATCGATGTTATTTATACTTTTCAAATTCTAAAATACTTTTTACGATTAACTAGTAAACATTTCGTCTCAAAGGCCATCCGTAGCACCAACTTTTTATACACCTTAACCTTTCATGTAACTTTAGCATCACATCGGTTTTTCTCGTTCTACCATCTGGACCCTTAAATGGGGTACCACAGTTTATACCCTGATACCCTCTTATACTTTGAATTTGTTATTATTATTTTAATATATATATATATAGAGAGAGAGGGGGGGGGGGGGGGGGGGGGGGGGAGGGAGAGAACCACTAGATGGTACTCGTTAGAGTATCATGAGTGGTACCCTCCATAACTCCCACCATATTGCCATGTTAGTTTTTCACTTTCACTACTCAGCCTATCACTTAAACAACGTAATAGTCACTCTTACCACATTAAATCCTAAAATCCACTTTATTTATTAATTTTATTACTTTTACTCATCATTCCAAGTGAAAAAAAAACACACATGCTCCCATCAACAACTCAAACATGGAATGGCAATAAATTTTCTACCCTTTTACCCATCCATGCTACACATGGCCTAATAAATTTATCTACCTTTTAAATATAACTCCATCCCTTGTACTCTCATCATTTAATAATAAGAGACAAATGGTGTTCTTTAATTTCCATATTTTTTTGAAAGTCTGACACTTTAAGAATCGTGGAATATGCGTGAGCCAAACAATCCAAATCTTGAAGATAATGTAAAAAAAAAATATTTATATCGAAAAGACAAATCAATTATATCATCTTCCAAAACATAAATATTATCAAAAAATCAATTTTATAAGAGATGAAAAATGTATTAAGATTATTAATAAATTATTTTATAGAGCATAAATTTACTCAACAAGAGTTAAAATAAGATTATATGATATTATTATACATTTTAACAATTTTTTTGAAACGTTTAAAAAAGATTGACGAATTATATTTTTCATTTATGGCGTTTGTTTTTTTATTTAACAAACTGAGTTTTCATGTTGATCACTTTTTTAACTAGTTGTATCCATGTAGTTGTATCAATCTTGTTAAAAAGAAACTGCAACCTATCGAGGCTAACTCGTTAACATTTCAAAATATGGAAATAATTTGTTAAACCACCGATTATGAAAAATGTAACTTGCTAGGTTTTTTGGCTGCATTGCAACACAAATCAACAGAGAGGAGTTAAAATGTAACATAAATCAATATGACGACTATGGTGCATGCAAGCAACGATTCATTATTAACTTATAAAAAATCACATGAGAAAATATGAAATTGAAATCGGATTTATGTAATTTTTGTTGTGGTCAATATCTTGGTTAACCATAACGATTAAAGTTATGGTGATTAATTTAGGTTTGTTATGGTAGTCCTTAGACCATCTCCAGCCATAACACCAAAAACACCAAATTTAATGGGTTCATTAACATTAACATAAAATAAAAACTCTACTCCAATTACACTAAATATAACACCAAATTTATGGATTCTATATAAAAATGACTTATTTTACTTATTATTAAACCATTTTAAATAATAATTATTATAATATAATTTTGTATACTTATTAATATATTGTAATTAATAACGATTACAAATTCACTTATTCAACAAAAAATTTAAAATAAAAACTCAAATATTTAATTAATATATAAAAAATACGTTAATTTAAAGATTATAAATTAAAAACATAATTTGTAACAATTAATAAATAAAACTAATACCAAAAAACAACTAAATAGACTGAGGGACTGTTTAGCAAATCTTGTCTGTATGTCTGTATGGATAAATTTGTCTGTCTGGATAAATTTGTCTGTCCGGATAAATTGATGCTGGTGTTTACCTTTTTATCTGAATCAACAGTCTGAATGTCAGAAATGACCAATTTACCCCTGACTATCAATTCATCCAAAAACACTTCCAATTTCTGTAATTTTTCATTTGATTTCTTCAATTTTCCTCCAATTTCAATTAGGAAGGAAGTCTTTTTATGTGATACCAGCTGGATCATGCCTAATCATAGCCTAAATGCATACAATTCTAAAACTTGCTGTTGGTAATACCATCATCTCCTTGTATTATTAAATCATTTATATAGATTTACCTAAATTGAAATAGAATACCTAATTAAAGAATTCAGAGAACCTGAATAATTAATTGATTCACATAGCAATCAACTAACATTAGGTCAAAAACACCAAACCCTCGCCGAAACCCTATAAGCTCTTCCTTTCACTTTGCCAACCCTAGCCGCTCACTTTGCCAAACCCTCGCCGACCAACCTGCTCGCCGGCCACCGTCCACCAACGCCGTAGTGATTTAATGGAATTCAAAAAAATGAATATAATATAATGCAGTGTAGCTTATGAATAGTTTTAAATATTTGTTACATGTTAGGAGTTTTAATTTGTGTTTTAAATGTCATAGGCTTGTAGCCTAACAACATATGGTGTTCGGTAAGGTGTCTTCTTCCTTGTAGTTGTTGGTTCGAGCCCATCTTAGACGTTGGTGTAGATTTAGAAGTAGGTTTAGTGGGTGTATGTTTGCTGCTGTTAAAAAAAATTGTGTTTGAAATAAATATTGCTTAGCAATAACTATTTTTTGAGACATTTTTGGAAAGTATCTTACAAATATATTTTTATAGAACACTTGTATTTGTAAAGCATCTTTTCTAAATAGTGTGTGCACACTACAATACAATTCAATTTATAGGAAAGAAAAAAAAACAAATTGTTCTGATTAACCATTTTATAGGACTTAATTTATAGGACGAAAATGTCATGTGCCCTATCTAAAGGCGTTGTAATACATTTATAAAACGTTTTTAGGCGTTGTAAGAAGTTTATTAAGTGGATAGAACACTTCTCAAAAGCATCCTATAAAATTAGCTAATACGACGTTTTTTTTAAATGTCCTAAAAAACTTGTTACGACGCCTAAAAGTATCCTATAAACTTATTGCAACGCCTTTAGATATGACGCTTTTGTGTTTGGTCCTATAAATAGTGTCCTATAAAACACTTTATTATGACGCTTTTTAATCTTAGGCGTCCTATTAGCTCAACTTTGTTGTAGTGACATTATTTGGAAAATTTTGTCCTATAGATACAGGTGTCCTTAAAAAGATGAGTTCATATGACACTCTCTAAAAAATGTCCTTAAAACTTGTTAAAGATGCCTAAAAATGTGCCATAAACTTATTACAACACCTTTACATAAGACATCTTATTTTTTTATTCTATAAATTATATCTAGAATAGTTATCTAGAAGTAGGTGATATCCTACAAATACAAATTTTTATAGTATATCTTACATTTTACTCTACTTATTTTGTAAAGATATGTTAAAACGCCCAAAATGTGATGAGCTTGTAAAGTTTTGTAATACATTTACATATTATGTTTTAGAGGTGGGTTCAAATGTGAACCAATTTTTGGTTGTGAACGTGAGGACAGCCGAGAGCGCGACACGTGGCGGATGACTAGACACCACGTCAGGTCCACGGCGGATGACTAGGCACGATTCATGGGAGGGCATTGAATTAAAGGGGCGGACCACATTCAAAGCCGTCACGTGTCGCGCTCCCGGCTGTCCTCATGTTCACAACCAAAAAGTGGTTCACATTTGAACTTTCCTCTTATGTTTTATTATTAATTTTTGTATACTTAAGTCCCTATATATAAAACATTTCATGCAGAAGGTAATCCAGGTTCTGTATATTTTGTAATCATAGATTATAAAAATACATACATGGTTAATTATAAAAATAGTTTATTTGTGTTTTCTCCAAATATTTTTAATAATTTGAACTTTCCCCTGTTTATATATATATGGTACAGAGGAAAGTTCAAATGTAAACCACTTTTTGGTTGTGAACGTGAGGACAACCGAGAGCGCGACACGTGGTGGCTTTGAGTGTGGTCCCCTCTTTAATTCAATGCCCTCCCATGAATCGCGCCTAGTCATCGCCGTGGACTTGACGTGGCGCCTAGTCATGCGCCACGTGTCGCGCTCTCGGTTGTCCTCACGTTCACAACCAAAAAGTGGTTCACATTTGAACCCACCCCTATAGGTACATGTTTGTATCTATGTTTATTTATTTAATTCGTATAGATATAATTTGCAATTTAAATATTATAAGGACTTCTTTTTATGTTAACATCACTTTTTTAATCTTTAGATCCGACATGTCTTGTAAACGGATATTTGGATGCCGTGGTCGACTTTATACCAGCTCCCATGAGTGGTATACGACTAAAAGATATCCCTCCTTTCATTAGAAAGATTTACCCTCAAGACGAATATATGGTTCAATTTCTCACTTCTCAAATAGAGCGAGCAAAAAAGGCTTCCGCCATCATCTTCAACACTTTTCACGACCTAGAACCCGACATTTTGGACACGCTCTCTTCGCTCTTTCCTCCGTGCTACGCAATTGGCCCACTAAATTTACTCGAGGACAAAGTTGCCGATAAATCTCTATCATCCATCAAATCAAACCTTTGGAAGGAAGATGTTGAATGTTTAAAATGGCTAGACTCCAAACCACCTGCATCAGTTGTTTACGTGAATTTTGGTAGCATTGTGGTAGTGACACCTCAACAACTAGTCGAGTTTTGTTGGGGATTAGCAAAGAGCAACTATTCGTTCTTTTGGGTAATACGGCCGGACCTTGTGGTTGGCGAGTCCTCAGTGCTGCCATCGGAGTTTTTGGTGGAGACAAAGGATAGAGGGTTGTTGGCTAGTTGGTGCCCTCAAGAACAAGTTTTAAGCCACCCCTCAATTGGAGGGTTTTTAACACATAGTGGATGGAATTCAACGTTTGAAAGTATTTCTAATGCAGTCCCAATGCTTTGTTGGCCGTTTTTTGCAGACCAACAGACGAATTGTTGGTTAAGTTGCAATAAGTGGGGTATCGCCTTAGAGATTGATAACGATGTGAAGAGGGATGAAGTATCGAAACAAGTGATTGAGTTAATGAGTGGAGAAAAGGGAAAAGAAATGAGGAAGAATGTGGTTGAATGGAAGAACAAGGCACATGAGGCATGTGTATTTCCTTCTGGTTCATCCATGGCTAATTTGGAGAAACTGATTCATCTCTTGCAAGCATCTTCAGATTGAATAATGAAATGATTGTTGGAGGATTGATTTTATTCCACTTGTGTTTGATCTTGATGTTAATTGTATGCAACTACTTTTTCTTAAAATTTAATGTTGTGTAATAATCGATTAATGTTGCAAGTGAATCATTTATTACATAACATGATTTGTTCTTCATAGGTTCCCTGTGCAAGTTCGTTCTCTTAGACCATCCGCTGTGCAAGTTCTCTTAGACCATCCGCTGTGGAGGTACCCGGGTAGTGCCGGGTAAGGCCAACCCGTCGGGTTCCATCGGCAACACCACCGTGGACCCTTCGGGTTCCTTCCCAACGGCTTCCCCAAACCGAAGATGACCCATCCCACCTCCACCCCTTACCCCCCCCCCCCCCCCCCCCCCCCCCAAAACATATTGTTGGACAGATATTAATGGGTTATCTTCGTATCGTACCACTTATCTGCTATATATAATAACAGTAAATGTCATTTGTAGAAACCTAACTTTGTTTAGAAAATGTCACTTGTAAAAACCTGAATGATCAACATACAGCAGTAGCAGTAAATATCCTATTTCACTCGTATTTGCTTATTATATACATATCTAACCATCATTTCTTCCCTACTTGATACTACCTCTATTCCACTGTATAATTAACCTGCTTGTAAGTAATTAATTCTCATCCACATTCGGTAATGGAATCATGCTAAATCAACCTGCCACAAAAAGGAACACATCACCAAAAACCGAATGATTTGATAACAATTGTATTTTGCAAATCACAAGGATTAGGGTGCGTTTGGGTGTGAAAATTTTTTCAGTGTTTCAAGAAAATTATACAAAGAAAATGAAAATTGAGAAAAACGTGTTTGGTTTATTTAGTTTTCAAAAGTTTCCACGAAAAACGAAAATTTCCTGTTTTCTAACTTTTATGTAAGTTAGAAAACTGATTTTAGTAGTTTTCCAAACATTTTCTTAATGCGTTTTTTTAATTTACATAAAAGTTAGAAAACAGAAATTTTCATTTTCTTGAAGGACTTTTCAAAACTGGATGAACCAAACGCGTTTTCTAAATTTTCATGTTCTTTGGAAAATTTTCTTGGAAAACTAGAAAATTTTCCACAACCAAACGCATTGTTGCAAACAAATCATTTTTTCTTGCAAAAAAAAGGGAAAAAAAAAACATAACAGTATACTTTGAGACTAAGTGTTTATGCAAAAGGGTTTGTAAACTTACCAACATATAAGTTGATGATGTCGAAGTGGGACCATGTCATCTTTTTCTTATGTTAAAAACTATTGGAGATTAGAACGAGAAATGAAGAGTCTACGCTGCTGCCTCCTCCCTCGAGGGATACCACTGTCACTGAAACTTCCTTCTATGTTGTCGTCATTTACTTCTTTTGTCCAAGAATTCATAGGGATGAGATAACTGTCATCTTTCGAGCTCCTTATTCTTTTTTCATGACGCTTCACATTTTCCGATATCTTATGAAAAGTTGTATTTATTTTCGCTATTCCCCTTTCAACCGGCTCCACCACATGGGAAACCGTGAACTTCATGTCATCCACAATCTGTAACAAGAAACAAGCCAATAATGCAACAGAAATAAAGAAAGAACAAGTTAAGTGTACCTGTATTATAAACCAAAAAATATGTTCTAAAGTTACGCTTTTTTGTTTTTGGAAACGGATCCACTGTTGATTGACCTTGTATTTGGAAAGGGTAGAGGTTTCGTTTGAATATATTACAAATTAAAAGATTTCGTTGGCATTAATAATATATACTTGATGTTTTTATATGTTGTACTCTTGTAAAATTATGACTTCATAAGAGCAACATCAAAAGGCTTTATAAGATGGATAGAATGAAAAGGATTGAGAGTAAAGAAAAAAAGTTTAGAGAACTGACAATTTCACCACTTCCTACGACCACATCACGCACACTCTGATGTAACTTCATAGGCTTCTCTTGTATTTGATCAAAGCGATTCTTTGTGGTTCTCTCACAGTCGCGAACCTCATCTGGAGCAGGTGGTGTTCCCAAGGATGCATAGTCGGTCATCACAGCAACATTGCGTACACATCTTTCTCCCCGTTTGTAAGGTGCTGCCGGGAAAACATATAGGTGCACCACTGCAGCAACGCCCATCTGTTGAGCCCAAATTTAATTGTTGTTAGACCGACCGATTAGCAAGGTAAGAAGAGATTGATTCACAAGAAATAGATCACTGTAAATTTATCATAATTTAATATCCATATGGTGATTGACCTACATATAAAGTCAAACATTGTAGCTTCCATGAGATGGAGAAACTATCTTACCTCCAATAGAATTTATGGCCACAACACAACCAACCTGCAAGATAGAAGAGCTTAGGACCTGTTTTGGTTTGCAGGATTGGATGGGATTTGGAATTGATTCATTGAATTCCATTCTTATCCCCCATTTTCGATTTCAATGATTTCCTGAATTTGAAATCCTAGGACTTCACTGAAATTCCACAAACAGAGAGTTTTCAAATCCCATGGGGGTGGTTGGTATAAATAATGTTCTAAAATATGTTAAAAACATTTTTTTTGTAATAACTAAGTAATAATTTATTTTATTTTTATTAGTATTTGTAATTTGTTTTCATAAATTATATATAAAGAATGGAATTCAATTCCATTCCAAATCTCACAAACCAAACACACGAAAGATTCCAAATCCCTCAAAACCATTCCATCAAATCAAAAACCCCCTTAGGGGTTCTTTACTAATCCCTGACTGCCTCTTACTAGGTAGGAGACACTTATCCAGTAAGAGGTTGAGGCTGTTTACCAGACACTCTGACCGACAAATGATGTTGACCGAGATTCCGGCTTGGTAAGGAAGGAAAGGCTCTCTTACTCGGTCAGCAATTACCCAAAACAAACCTCTTACCAGGTTAGCGCCTACCCAATTTTGTGTTGGTTAACGGCCACTTAGCTTGTTGTTCTCACCATCTTATACCAAGTCCCCTGACCTTTGACTTTGGCACGCTAACAATTATTGTGCAATTAACCAAAGAAATAATAGAACTTTCCTCCTTGGGCTAAATCAAGTATATACTCCTTAACATTTATTTAAAAGTGAGCAGCGAAAAAGAAAGTTATTCGCAAACATCCCAAAGTGGAATTCATTATATTATTTCTCTTGACAATATAACGAGAGGGTACAATGACTATATATAGACAAGAAAACCTAAAAAGAAACCCTAGGGCCCATGGGCCTAAACAACAAAATACACAATTACATTCTAACAGGAAAGATAGCTAGAGAATAAGAAGTGATAGCTACAGAGAAAATAGATACATGGGAACTATGCTCACTCGACCACCTAATTTTACACACAACTCTTAGGTAGCGTTTGGTACGCAGACTAGATGAGACAGGACTGGACGGGACAGAACTGGACAGTACAGGACGGGACAAGAGAGTAGGACAGAACTGGAGGGGACGGGACTGGACAGGACAGAACAAGTGTCTGTTTTGTGTTTGGTACGCCTAGAACTGGACAGAACTAGACAAGTTTCATAGGAAAAACTATTTGATGATTTTATATGCCACATAATAGTTGTAATTAACGTAAAAAAACAAATTATATAACTTATAAAAAAAATTACACAATCTTCATAAAAATAAACACATACACACACATGTGCGTATATATATATATATATATATATATAAGATTTTTATATAACTAATGTTGATGGTTACGGTGGAGGTGGAAGTAGTGGCCAATGGTAACACTAATAGTGCTGATGGTGGTGGTGGTCGTTGATTGTGGAGAATGTAAGATGGTGGATAGTGGTAGTGGTGGTGGCGGTGGTCGAGGTGACCAACGGTTGTGGTGGTGGTTGTGGTGGCGATGGTGGTAGGTAATCAGTAGTAATTGTAGAGGTGGTGGAGGAGGTTGTTGTAGTGGAAGACGAGGTGGAGGTGGACGATAGTGGCTACCGATGGCGGCTACGGCCACGACTAGTGGTGGTAAATACTAAAACAAATACCATATTAAAGTTATACATCAAACGAGTGCTAATTAGTAATATATTACTTTCTGCCACATTTTTGTCCCATGTTCCACCTATTTTGGTGGAACAAAATAAAACCCTTTTTGTACCATGTTGTCCCACTCTGTCCCAGTTCCTGTCCCTGTCCCATGTCACACCAAACGTGGGACAGGAAATTCTTGTTCTGTCCCATGCTGCACCAAACGTGGGACAGTGAGTTTTGTCCCGTCCTGTCCTGTTTTGTCCCACGTACCAAACGCAGCCTTAGGGTGCATTCGTTTTGTGGGAATGGATTGGAATGGAATGGATTTCAAGGAGGGATTTGGATTTCGAGGGAATTGGATTTCAAATCCTTAATAAATCTCATTCGTTTTGTAGGATTTGGAATGAGATTTGAATTTCAATCATTTAATAAATCTATTCCCCTAAACAAAACAAGTTTCGTTTTCAATTCAATTAAGCTTAATCAATTATCATTTTAATTAATTAATTTTTCATATTTAAAATTACATTATCCTAATTTTTCTATTAAAAATATTATGTTGACTTCTTTTTCATATTTCATTTTGTAAAGCCGTGTATTAAAATATTTTTATAATCATAAAATAATATGTAATAATGATATATAATAATATGCATTCTGTTAAAATCCATTGCCTTATTTAGATTTTTGATTATTTTATAATTAAAATTTATATAAAAATAAGCATCTAAGTGATCAATTTGACTATAGTCTCTTGAGTGACGTATTAGATGATCAATGAATTGTAGTCTTGAGTGACGCACCCGGATTTCAGAATCCATCCATTTGTCCCAGGATTTCAAAATCGATCAAATGCAGGATTTCAAAACCAGCATGGGATTTCAAAATCCATCCATTCCAAATCCCTTGCTTTACCGAACACATGTATGGAATGGATTTGAAATCCAAATCCCTCCAATTCCATTCCATTCCCACAAACAGTTTGCACCTCAAGTAACATACTATTATGTAGTGGGTGCATGGCTACCTTCTGAGTAAGACCTAAGAACACCAGCCTACATGAACTAGTTTAACAAAGGCTTGGTAAGTAAATACAGAATATATTATCAATGCTGGCTGTGTGTTTAGCGTCAACTACTCGAGATGGGTTTAACAACACTTGGGCAATACAGAAATTAAGAGGCAATGAAGAATAATTTGCCAAAAGAAACCTCCATAACTCACCTCAATACAGATGATATAATCTTGAATGCGCGTCTTTAATTCCTGAGCCAAAGACCCTTTAAGGGCTCCCATAGAGAAAAGAAACGCGACAGCAACACCTTGCCACCATGTTAGGAATACTATAGACTTGAAAGTCAGAAACTTAGCCAAAGGATTAATTGGTGCTAGCTTATCTTTGATAACTGAATAGAACTGCACAAGACAATACAAGGCCCAGCTCTGGCTGAAATTAAGAACCAGTGCCAAGTATGGATAGCTGCAAAGATATAATAAAATACTTGTAGTCAGAGTCTACTACTTGGTGTTGTAACAAAATTTCAAAAGTGATGGAAGAAATAGCATCTTACGCATATCCCCATTCGAACTTCCCTTCACCATAAACTCCAAGAAACTGAAAAAGCATTGCTAGCACCGCACAGATCAGTTTCAGTATCATCTGGAAGCAAACATTTTAATGACATTGGGTAAGGATAAAGCCACAGTAGAACTGTATTAAAACAAGGTCAAAAAGAAAAGGCCGTACATACTGCACAATCCCAATTTTTACAGCTTGGTAGAAGTCAGGACCAAGATACCACTCCCTCAGCAAGCAATTCAATGGAAAAGGATGTTCCACAATTCCATAAGCATATGATTCTTCTATAAGGGGGATGCTATTGCTGATAAGGCTTTTACTTTCCATGTACTTAATAGTATTATCCTCTCCACCTTCAATCAGCATAATAATTATCAAAAGATACTCGATAAAAAAAAGATTGAGGACCACAATATGCCAAAGGAATGCAGAAATGCAACAGAATTTGAGAAGGGTGATGATAAAATGCACATAGACCCCAATCTCAAAGAAAGTATAACAAATGGCAACATGTATGGTCAAATGCCCGGCATTCGTATTAATGATGAACATAAAAGTTGTTTAACCAACATTGTCCAAATGACAACTCTACGATACGTAATTCAACCTCTTTATTATGTATAGTACATGTCAAGTTGAGTTAAGAAGGTAAATACCATCACTGGTAGGGTACCAGATGCTTCACATAACACATCAAACCATAGATTGAACCTTCTTGTCATGCATACCGATAATATCATGGAGATATATATATATATATATATATAATTCGACCAACAACTCAACAAGAGAATGAACTGAAGACAACCATGAACCATTGTATCCCTACTGTGGCACAAGATTGTGCAACCTATCACAACACTTTAAAACGTGTAGATATGTTTTAATATGGAACATCCAGATGAATATTATCAATGTTGTTACCAGATCAAATCAGCCTAAGGTGGGACCATTGTTCCAAATCAGACTTTCAACTAAGCATGTACGCTTAAATTGGTAATGTAACTCTGGAATCTAATTTGCCGAAGGATGAAAATGAAATGTACCAAGGCAATGAAATTCTAGAATCTGATACATCAACTGAATTTTAATATTAATTCATTCATGACCCATCGGACATAAATGAGGGGAGTAGGAAAATAATGTTAAGAGTAAAGAATTCCGCAACCGCCTCATTTTCTCTTCAGCATTTTAACAATATATGTTACATAAAAACTTGATAACATGATAACTAAGAAATGAAGATACTACATTATCAGGTTTCACAACCTAAGGAATACCTTACTTGCACGCACAAAGATATAACATACTGAAAATTACAATCATCAATGAGAAGGTTCTCACAGAAAACATACCTAAGCAGGCTATCAGATATCTCTCAAAGCAATATAATGCAAAAGCTTCATAACAATCCCTGACTGATTCATAGTTGAATGCAGCATCTGAATCCAACAATGACAACAACTGTTCACATTTTGTAAAGCGAGAATTAGATATCATCAAAGCAAGACTGACGGGATAGGAACTTAATTACAAAAATGCAAGATCATGAGACTAGAACTTAGAGGGTGTCCGGTTTAATGGAATGGTTTTGAGAGATTTGGATTCCATGGAAGGATTTGGAATCCTTGTTGGGTTTGGTTTGTAGCATTTGAAATGGAATTGAATCCATGTTTTATATATAATTCATAGAAACAAATTATAAAAAACTAAATTACCTTTTCATTAATTGATTATAAAAAAACAAAGGTTTTGAACATATTTTAATACATTATTATACACAAATCCTACGAAATCCGGCGAAATACCAATAAACCTGATGAGATTTATAAATCCCATGTTTGTGGGATTTCAAATGCATGCAATCACTGTTGTCAATAACGCAAAATAATGAAAACGATAACGCTACAAGGTCGCTATTCTATTTATAACGCAAAATACCGCCGGCGACCTCGCTCTACCGCCGTAGACTGCTCTTAAGACACTTATTATTATGTTTTGTTCTATAATATATATGATTTTTGAGACTTTCAAGGTAATATATTAATAGATAAATATATAATTTATATTTTAGAAAATATCGTTATTTTATAAATAACTGTCGCTATTTATCGTTATTCGTTATGTAACATATTAGTAAGCCATCGTTATTTTGCGTTATTCGTTACTAACAACTATGCATGCAATCCTTTAAACCAAACATGGGATTGGAATGGAATTGAAATCCAAATCCCATCCAATCCAATCCTACAAAGTACAAACCAAACAGGGCTTTAGGGATTTTGGTCGTCACCAAATAAAGATGAAGATAATCACATTAGTAAAGCACCAGCTGAAATAGATACGAAACAGAGATGACCTTACGGATTGCAGAAAACACATCTTATAGCTGCATATTATACATGTGAACATCTAAAAAGCTAACTCTCACATAATAAAGGATTCGTATAAACTATCAATGTGAATAGCCCCGTTCTGGTTCCTGACGCAAGAACCTTTTGGTCAACTCTTATCTCATTGATCTCCCTTCAGTCATCAATGTCGAGTTGTTGTTCAGTGTTCCTGATAACAAACAGCCAGCAACAGACGCTTCTACGGGAACATCTCTCCATCAATCCCAAAGTCGATTGATGGAGATTCAGTGTTTAGTTGGGCTGATCAATAGTAACAAAACTAAATTTTGCAACAACACACAGGAACAAGTTCTCCGGCCTGATATATGATTTTCACAGCACGTAACTAAATTTACCCATCTATTTACACTTTGGAGATAAAGTATAATAGCCTATTAAAGAAACCTCAAGATAATTTCATCAAAGCCCGTATATTAATATTATCCACAGTTTTAATGTTATAAATTTATAATCTATCATCTATGGTCACAGTTTTTAATTCATCAAAATGCACATGAAAAAACAGAGACTTAGTTTTTCACTCTTTCCAAGTAGATTAGTTCACCAGAACGTTGCCCAAAAAACATTAGCATAACACTTGTCTAAAATTTTTCTGCCTCTCAGCCACCAAAAAGCAGACAACAAAATGGAACTACATACAGTAAATTCCACAAGCTCTAGTAAAGCATAGCAAACAGAAACTAAGTGCGAAACGAGAAAATAGCATGGATTCGCATACCGATTCCAGGGCATAAACAGGAACCATTAGGATGAGCCCAATTAAGAACTTCTGCTCCTGAAATAGATGTAATCCAATAATATTAGCTAGCTAAGATCCAATCTTTATGAATTGTAGTAAAGTTATACTGCCACACAAGGGAAACAATAGAAAACAGAAAAGCCTAATTTTGGTTGGAAGTATAGAATGGGAATACCTCAGGTTGATTGTAAGCAGCTAGGTGCTCAAAAATTAGATACATTGAAAGAACAAGAGCAATAATGACACAAAAGCTTGCACTGAAGATGGTCCAGCTGTAAAGAAGAGAATGTTCAGCACTGAGGGTGGCTGACCACATTGGTATTGATCTGCTTGAGGACTTGGTGAATGTGAGAAAGAAGAAAATTAGTGCTCCTCTCCATTCCAATTCCATCAAATCACTTGCACTACAATACCAAATAATACAAGCATAATCATAAATTCACCAAATACTAAAACTAACAAATCTGAATTTGAATCAAAGTGAATAGAAACAACAGATACCTATAAACACAAATTCAATAAATAAAATAGAACCCTAGAGAAGGTTTTAACTTACAAGATGGATGAATAAAGTCTGGTGTTTCCAATGTAATGCTAATAAGATTTTAGGGCTAATATCTGAAGCTGAAACTTGGGGGAGAAGAAAGAGAGATTTCTTCTTCTTGTATTTGATTTTGAGAGTTTGTTTTGAGGAATGAATATGTTATGGTGTGGTCTTGAAACCTTGGCGGTTGGTAAAGAGTTGTGGGGCTTTGGGATATCTATCTTGTGTTGTTGTGGGGGCATCTCGAGTGATAAAGTTACGGTGACGGGTCTCTATCTCTTCGGTCACGGTCAACTAACTTAACAATTAGACCATATCCAACAAAGTGATGATCATAATCTCTGTAAAATACTAAATTAAAACTTCAAATTTCTAACAAGGAAGGTATAAGATTATCCACTTTATATTTAAACGTTCTTTTAACGGCAAGTTAACGCACACACGCTCCAGCGGTATCAGGCCTCCAATTGGGCAATTCCACTAATCCGCTGCAACCCAACCTATCGTTGAACCCGACCGACATGGAAGTGGATTCCATAGATTGGATCCTCCCATCCCGGCCCCGAACCCGGCCCAAAGAACCAGATCCAAAGTCTGGATATCTCAAAAATATCACTCGTGGAATTCGAACCTGATAGTGTGGCTTTCACTCCACACCTCCAGGAATGTTATCTATCAAGTGATCTAACACCATTTGATATATTTTAAACATGTTAATAGTAACTTATAACAACAATGTTTTATAAGTTTATTATTCTAACATATCTTTAGAGTTAGAAAAAATTATAATATGTTCAATATTGAGTTTTATAATTTTCTTAAAGTTAGCTAGGAGTTTATAATTTCTCTAATTAGTTTTGCATATGTTATAAAGCATTTTTAAATTAGTGATTGAAAATAGACTAATTTCTACATCTTTATTTTATAATAATTGCTAGAGATGTTCTTAAGCAATAAGATCCTAAGACCATTTACTATGGTAATTGTTCTTTCAATTTGTTATTTTGGTTTAATTAAACATTATGGGCATTTATGCATAAGATTTCCTAATAAGAAATTGATTTTTCATAGTTATTAATGCCTCATCCATATTTTTTAATGATATAAAAATAGATAGTATAATTTTAAATAAAGTATATCACATGAATCATTATAAATGTTTTATGAACTATGTTATAAAAATTGTACTAATAATCTGTTAAATGGGGTTATTAAAAGATGTAAATAGTTTGACCATTAATTAATATTGAGATTTAACTTAGTATTTTTATTGAATCATCTTGTTCTAGTAGTATGAATATGGGTTTTAATTGGTTCTTAGGGTCTTAATAAGATAATTCTTATCATAATATAGAAAACAAATAATAAACATTATATACAAAAACAAATAAAAGAAAATTAAATAAATAGGGAAGAGATGATTCAAGAGGTTTGTAACGATCAAGATAAACACGAATGAGCCAACTTGATATTTTTATATTATCGCAACAAAGAAGAACTTTTCAATATTTTTATTCATATCTTTAGAGTAGATTGAATCGAAAAGTATGAAGTTTAAAAACTTTGTATTACATATCTGGTCCAACCAGTATTTTGGTGTTTTTGCTTGAGTTGTACGAAATGGAAGTATCATGTACAATTCTCGGAGAGGGGATCGCACCTATCTCAATAAAGTCTACAATTGGTTTGAAGGAAGTCTCGAGATTCAGGTGATTGTGGATTAGTAAGCATGTTCCTCCCCATGTAAACATGCTTCGTTGTCTGGGAGAATTATGCTTACATGTTTTTGTTGGTCCCAAATAGGTGACTTTCAAGTAATAAGATTATAAAGGGGGGTTGAATATAATTACACAATTTTTCATTTTTAAATTCTATTGTATTATCAACTGAAATTACAAGATTGTTTGCGAAATAGAAAATGATAAACCTAATCTAAACAATCTAAAGTTACAAATCATTCACAATGCACAAGTGAGAAGAATAGAGAGAAATAACTTAGAGAAGGATAAGGGAAAGGATTTGAGGTATTAGATTGAAGAAGTAGTATGGAGAACATCTTCTTCATGTCAATATATACCTTATGCATTAAATGTATGGCAGAACCACTTTGTACACGTGTTGTACTCATAATGGTTCTTGTGTATTTTTACTATAAACAAATACTTTTGCATGTTGGGCAAAAGTGTGCTTATAGGAAATAGTCACCTTATAGGCTGATAAGTATGGAGGGAACAGTAAAGCAATTGTCCTTTTGTACTATGTGTCAAAAAGGTGTATAATCCTTTTGTGCATAAGATAAAAGACAATCTTCATTCTTCAAGATCAGGATACTGATCAGTGAGAGAATCTCTGGTACTGATGATGATCAGAGGTCACTGTATCTGATGTTTTCAGAGAGTCATACATATTGTGAGCAGGTTGCTATCACTGAATCCATCTTCAGATCACAAGCTATGTTGTTCATGTCATCAGCTATTTCTTCGACGTTGCTGATGGAGCTTTGAGTATGACTGATATGTCTTTAGGAGGAGCTTTGCTTCTGATCAATATCAGTAGTCTTTAGAACAGACTCTTTTAACTACTGATCCTGATACTGTTGTTTTATTCTGATGCTTGAATAAATAAGAATATCTCTGAACAGACTCAATAATAATTCCTCAAGCTGTAATAAAAACAAAGTTCTTATTCATTAAGTAAAGTTACAGGATCATTATCATTTCATCAGGTCTTAGGAGAGCTAGATCAACGGTTTTAATACAAGTGGCTACAGGATTTGCTATGACCTTTTACTATCGTTCGACCATTACTGATGCTTTTGCTTATGTTCAATACATAAAGACTGAAGCTAATTTTGATTGGTTAATCTGATCAGTTCATCTGGTCCTAAATGATGATCCTACATGTATTTCGTGTATATCTTACCGATGGATTTTAAAAACCTCGCGCATTAACTTGGGTTACATGTGGTTCTGGGTGTATTGACTGTATCTCTTGGTGTAACTGGTTGTTCCTTACCTCGGAACCAAATTGGTTATTGGGCAATGAATATTGTAACAGGTGTACCTGAAGCTATTTCGATAATAGGAGTCCCTTTGATAGAATTATTGCACAGAAGTGCTAGTGTTAGACAATCCACTTTGACTCGTTTTTATAGCTTACACACTTTTGTATTGCCGCTTCTTACTGGCGTATTTATGTTAATGCACTTCCCAATGATACGTAAATAAGGTATTTCTGGTCCTTTATAGAGTAGATATATCATAGATATTTTTAATTCATCATTTATCACTTGGGGTAGGAACGATAGCATTTCACTGCTACAAGTATGGATGATTGAAAATAATAAGATGTGTATTTGGAGATTTCCTTTTGAACTCCGCACTATTTTTATTTGACGTCAATAGTTGAAGGGAATTTTTCGAAGAAAAAATGGATTATGGGAGTATGTGACTTGAACTATTGATTGGTTTGTCCAAATATGTGCCTTTATTTATATGCCACATTTGAATTCACGATCAAATGTGTCTTGGTTCCAACCATCATGTAAGCCCATACAGATGATAGGCCGATTCGCTTGAAGATAATCTTTTTTGTGATCAGATACGAATCATGTCATACATGAGCAGGCTCCGTAAGATCTAGTTCACTAACTTCAAATTGAATTTAATAGTATACACATGCATTCATTTCCTCTGCATTGATGCTTAACAAGTTCTAGAACATCTCATCTCTTTCATCGTCTTCACTATCTTCTTCTTTGTCTTCACTCATCTCTTCTCTTACTGTTGCCTTTCCTTTCTTAACCTTGTTCTTATGCTTTAATTTCTCACTCGTTAAAGCTAAACTGTCTGATTCAGCCTTCGCCTTTTTATTCTTCTCTGCAATTACTTCTTCTACTTCTTCCTCGAACAGCTTGAGATTCTCAAAGATCTCATGAACCTTAAGTTCATCCAGGGCCTTATGTTGCTTGATAAACCTTGTAAAAGGTTTCCAATCCAAGGATAGATTGTTGACAAACTTCACATTATAATCCATCTCAGACCTGAAGATCTTGTTTTTCTTCATGTTGTTCATGAGAATAACAAATATATCATAGGTATCTTCTAAAGATTCACCCTCTCTCATTCTCAAGTTTTCATATTTATCCATTAATGTGGTGATCCTCATCCGATTTCCTATCTTGGATCCAAGCATAATCTTCTCGAGTTGATCCCAAATTGATTTAGCAGAATCATCATAGTTGTCAAGTTTCCGAAAGATATCATTTGGAATGGCTTGAATCAGGTAGTTTTGAGCATCTAAGTCAACCAAATACTGAGCCTTTTCTGCATCATCCATTTCCTCCACTTCTTTTGGAACTCTTACGTTAACGACTTGGGTTGGAATAGGCTTAGGCCCATTTTCAATTGACTTAAGCATTAAGTTCCGTTTCTCCTTTCTTTTTAGAAGCAATCTGAAACACGATACCCATAGCTAATACTCGTCTTTATATAGCACATGCGCTTTTTGATCTAAGCCCATGGCCATCCCCTCTCTGTTACTGATTGAATTCATCTTTACCTGGATCTGGTTACTGATTTTGAAACAAATTTATCAAGTTCTTTGAAGTTTACTCCACAAATGTTACTAGTCTAAACAATGATGTTACGAGTCAACTGTAGATGTTACGCGACTTGTACTATAGTTGTTACGAGACAAGCATTGTTGATGTTACGTAGCACATACTATTGATGTTACGAGACTTGTACAAGGATGTGCTTTCCTCTTCGTATTAACGGTGTAGATGTTACGAGACACGTAACACTGTTGATGTTACGTGTCTATCCTTTGCGTAACACTCCTATAGATATTACGTGACTAATGTTCACGTAACACTATAGATGTTACGTGTCTTGCTTTCACGAAATCACCCTTCACGTAACATTCATTTTACGAGTCTTCGTTGTCTTGTAATTCTTAATCACTAATCAAGATCCACGTAATCCTTCACATAACACTACACAATGTTACAATACTTGCTAAAATTGACAAGTTACAACATGTGTTCTAATTATATGGACTCGTACTCTAACAATTCACGTCACGTAACACGTCACGTAACATTCATTCAAATGTCTCGTAACATTTGAATATACACTAGATCACCCCCTCGTAACATAAGAAGATGAATTATCAACCCTCACGTAACATATGAAGATTCAATTTTCTTCATTTTTCACCATTGAATTCTTCAATTCTGTTTGGGCCGAAGGCATCACAAGATCGAGAGGAACCATCTTGATTCGGACTAGAGGAGGAAGGAACCTGAGCCCATAGGTGTAGGAATCAATCAACTATCTCGTTGCCAATTAGAGTAGAGCCATAGGCAGCTATCGCGATGAATTGTTACAATGTGTGCCTCCTTCTGGGGGAAGCGTGCATGCAGGTGCAGGAAGGAAGCTTCTGCACAACAGACAATGAATCTATGGGTCCCATGCCTTGTTAGACGACCCGTGCCTTCATCCAAACAGGTGCCTCCTAGGCGGAGATGAGGGCTTAGGATAGCCTTTACTCTTCTAACTCTGAAATCTATTCAAAAACTTGTTTTATTCACAAATCTACACATAGATTTGTGAGCAAACATACAAAATCTATTAAAAATGAGCAAAAAACTAAAAATGATCAATAATGGAGGTTTTCACTTGATCTTCATCACTTCAAAACTTCAATTTGCTCCAAATTTGTTTCCAAAATGCAGTAGATCTACCTCTTATACCAATTGTAAGTGCAAAAGATGAATCAAATCATCATGATCTAGTTAAGATCATGATGAAGTTAGCAAAAATATGAGAGAGAATGTAGAGAGAGAAAGTAGAGAGAGAAACACTCAAGTCATGAATCTATTCCAAAATGAACGTACACCTTACAAACAATGGCATTGAGGTATAAACAGTTACACTTCAAGTCCCTCTACTTCTTTTGTAAACATTTACACTAACACGCTACCATAAGCACACACCCGAAACATAAGATAATATAGGGGATAATTGAAGAAACAATAAAAAATAAGGTATTCTCTTATTTATATAACAAGAACAGGAGGGGTATCGTGAATTCATTACTTCCCATAAAACCATGGATCCTCTTGGAATGATTTGATTATGTTAACAAACCTAAGAAGGAGCTCAATCTGTCAAACTATTGCACGCCGAGTTGGAAATAAACTGATAGCTATCTTATTCATACGATCGAAACCGATAGACACGTACCCGATAGTTAACAATTCTAAAATAATAAGAATCGGAATCGAAACCGGTTTTGATTGGTTCCATATCTTAGGAACCGAAATCAATCTAATCGATTCCGGTTGTAGAACTGATAGTCTCGGAGCGGTTTCGGTTCTAAAAATGAGTATCCGCTTTCGATGCTCACCCCTAGGTACCACACCAGAAAGTAGGGGTGGTAACCTTGTTGTCTTCGGGTTGGCGGGTCAGAAAGCATCAGCCCGGACACGACTCATTTAACTAATCATGTCGAAATCTTCATCCTAACTCGTTGGCAGGTCATAAACGACGTTGACGACAACAAAAAGGAAGGTTGGCGATAGCAAGGAGTGGCAACGACTAATTGACATCGTGAGAGATGTATGAGAGTCAACTATGATTGTCGAGCGATGTCAGGGTTAGGAGTGGCGTTGTAGGTTTAGGAAAAAATTAGATTGGGATATTTTATTTGGGCCTTTAATTGAAAATCGAAATCAAAGACTCAAAATATTATTTTTATTAAATGAAAAATAAAAAAAAATTAATTAAAAGATAAACAGGTTTGTGGATCAACCAGCCAACCCGACGACACGACTCGTGAAATAAACGGGTTGGTGGGTTGGTGAGTTGATGGGTCAGAAACTTCAACCAAAACCCGTTTATGTTCGCATCGTGTTGCATCGGTAATTGCAACTTCTACTCATAAAGTTGATAAGTCAGAATTAACCACGGTCTAGCGCTTGGGCTAGTCCATAGGGCCGGTTTAGGGGCGAGTTCATGGGCCGGTCCATAGGGGCTGGTTCATGGGCGCGAGGGATTAGTCGGTGCCTGTTTGGATCCGAATACCCTCGAAACGTGTGTGAGAGTTATCTGTCGTTAAAAAAAAAGAATTAACCACGGTCTATTTCATGTTTTTCCAAACATAAAAACCTTTTCGTGACTTATCTATACTATATATAAAAGCAAATAACTCAATATTACAGTTTCTTTTGTTCAACATTTTATTTTACACATTTACACTTTGTACCCCCATAGTTAGTTGTTAAATCTTATTTTAGTTCTTTACTTTTTCATTTTCTATTTTAAACCCTTATCATATAATCTAAATAATCATATATTATGAACTGAAATTTATATTAAAATTACGTTTTTTTTAACAAATTATACCATCATAATCGTCTCGTCAATACATTCGAAATAAGCCCAATATTGAATATTTTTTATTCAATTATATTATATATTCTATTATATAAAGATAAAAATTTTATTTCAATTTTCGAGATTGACTATTCAATAAACATTAGGAGGTTAATTGATTGAACACATATGATTAAATTGATGTTTACAATGATGTATATAAAAATCGGGCAATTGATACATACTTTGTGCTGCAACGTGCGCGGGTACGTTTCTAGTAAGTTAATAAATATTTTAAAAAAACAATCCAATAGGTTAGGGTAATTTGTACAAATTTAAGCTTCAATTTGACAGCGGCACTACGAACTTTGACCTGCTGTAATAAGGCTGTCAATGGTGGGTGAAGCAGACGACATTAATGGAGTTTTGTTCACCATACCATTACCACCATACCAGAGGGTCAATGTTAGTGTAATTTTCTCAAGATCCCAATTCATAACTCAAAATCTTATATCATCATATACTTGTTTCTAATTACATCATCTTCTTCTTCTTCTTCTTCTGTTTTCTTCATTTCTCCAGATCACAGATGCATCAGCAGTCTTGATTTCACAAGTATGAGAGGACCCGTTGGTGCATCGCCTGCTCCAATTGAACCTAGACATCGTCTCTCCGTAACCACGTACATCTCTCTCTTTCACTCTTTCAATTATCAAGATATGTGCACTGCACACCAGGTGTTTGTGAAAATGCTTGTTAGAAGAATTTTTTGTTTCTTTGCAGTTTTATTTGCTTACATTTAACAAAACGCATCTTAAGTTGATTTTGTGAGCCTTGGATCAAAATGGAATTGGGTTTAACCCCGTTTTCAGTTAGATTCTGTATTTTAGTTTCAAAATCTAACTTTATCTTATCAATTGCTATCAGGATCAATGTCATTATCATCTTAAATTTTAAAAGTTGGGGATTTCAGTTTCAAAAAGGTTAAAAGTAAGCTAGACAAAATGTATGATTTAAAGAACACTTTTGAGTTTTGATGGATTGTTGTTGTCCCAACTTCAAAGATGATGTGCATTTCACATTTGAAGTTTGATATTCATATTGATTCTCTAATAAGTACACAAAAAAGTTGGTATATCAATTTTACATATGGAAAGTACAAGTGATCAATCTTTGCATTGGTTACCCAAGTTGCCAAATTTTGTCTACGCAATCAGAAAAAAGGTGTCATATACTCTTTTGCCATTTAGAAAATCTTATGTGAGCACCTTTCTATCCATTTTAAGTATTTAGGTTAACAAAACTTCTTTAAAAGAAATTGAAAAACATAGCATGGAAAATCAATATAAAACCTAGTTCTCACTTCCAAGCTATAACTCCTTACTTCCTTTCCCACGAATGTGTGTAAGCCCAGTCAAACCTTACTGTTCTAGGTGGGGTGGGCCGCCTACCTTCAAATAGTGTTGGTTGCTAATGGGTAATATGACTTATTGATAGTTCATTCATTGAGTTTTGAACAACTTCAGAAGATAGTTCAAAAGAGAGATAAATTATGTCCATGATGACCTAAGTGTTGCACTTTTGTAGTGCTATTGGTTTGTGAATTATTTTTATTCGTATATGTGGCATATGTGATTTTGTGTTATTATCGGATGTAAGTTATGAGTTGTAACTTATGGTATTAGTTGGGACTCAAACATCAATTTTTTTGCTTGGGTACTTAATATGCAAAATAACCATCTCTCCGGACCTAACTTGAGCTATTGACATCTTGACAACAACGTCTCCCACCAAACTAGTTAAATCATAGCTTTAGATTTATAGTTGATGTGACTTCAAATCTAAAAACATAAAAATTTCGTCAGCAACATCATTTTAGTTTATGAAAAGAAACAAGAAGCATGCGATTTTGTGAAGTCATTATACTAACTTGCTTTCATTGCTCTTGAACTTTTTCAATCATAGCTAGTGTATGCTACATTAAGCATATCAAAGTCATGAATGTAAAATATTTGTAAAGAAAAAATAAACAAAAATTTTCTTGAGTATTTCTATGTGTTTAACGTAATAAGAAATGATATATGAATATTTGGGAAACCGTTTTTATACGTAGAACGATTTATGAATGTACAAGGATTTTTTTTTATAAATTTTAACTGAAGTTCATGTCTTGTCCAAAAGACATAAAAAACTTTGCTAGGCTTAACTTAGCTTGTAAATGTTTCTGTCCCTTTTTAATTGGGCTTAATATAATAATTATCTTTAGGAACCATTTCCTAGATAAAGATGGGCTTAATGATATGTATATCTGCATGGTGTTGTATTAAGTTATATGTTCATTTGTTAGAGTACAACTTGTTGTCATATAAGCATATGCCCTTTTCTTACAAATTGTCTAATCCAATTATCCAAATAATGTGGTATTGATTTTGATATAATTTCGCTGCTTTATTTCTCTATATAAAGTGTTCCTAATCTTTTTCACATTGGACTTTGCCAGTCTTCTCTTCTAATGCCACCAGATGCATGGGGCTTTGGGCTTTAATGCCATCGAATTTATGTTCAAATTTTTTTTCTATTTTTCAGTGAAGATACAAGCAAAAGAAGGTCCTTTGGAAGTAGAATCCTTAAAGATGGTGAAAGCCTTATCTTAGTCCCAGCCAGGACAGGAATGCGAGCTGCAAGTTTCCTACTTTAAAGCTGGTTTTGGTAATTATAATATTGGGAGCATTTTTTACACTCCTGCACTCCCCAGCTGTATATAACACAGAACGTCCTTCTCATTCGAGCTCACAGTACGTTAGATTTTCTTCTATGACCATCCATTAGTTATTAACATTTTGTTTTAATCCCCTTCAATTTTTAAATTTTTTCTGATTGCATCATTATAGTTTTCATAGCTCTTCATATGAGCATCAATCATTTAATCCTATCTTTGTTCACAACCATATACAGTGGGCCCTGGATTTTCAATATTTTTATTTAACATTTTGAATTTTGCAACTGAACCCATTGTGTATTTGATGGTTTTGCAACAGAGCATTGATGATTATCCTTTCTTTTAAGAGCATTGAAAAACCCTTGAGAAATAAATAAATATTATTGTTTTCACATAGCTTAATTGGCCATACAACAGAATTTACAGTTGTTTTCTTAAATGTGCATACAGGGGGAGTTTGGTAGAAAGATGGATAAAGGAGAAATCTCCAACAGATGACGAACGCTATACATCCCATTTAAAAGTTAACTGGAAACATATCTCCGGAGTAATTAGGAAACTCCCGTGACACAAATGAGTATAAGGGGGTAGGCCTACTGAACTTCAACGAGACCGAAATCCCCAATGGAAGAAGATAATAATACCAAATGCCGAGTATATTTCTCTCCACCTTGATGTGGTTGCAAAAAACATAACTTGGGAAGATCTATACCCGAGTGGATCGATGAGGAAGAAGAATTTAAGGTTCCTGTATGTCCTAAGTTGCCCAATATTCAAGCTCCTCGGATACCAAGGATCGATCTCATAGCTGTAAAGCTTCCGTGTTTGAAGACAAGGGACTGGTCCAGAGACGTGGCCCGTTTGCACTTGCAACTGGCGGCTGCAAGACTTGCTGCCAAATCTAAAGGGTATCATCCAGTGAGAGTGCTTTTGGTGACCAACTGTTTCCCAATTCCGAATCTGTTTACGTGCAAAGAGCTTGTTGTACGTGGTGATAATGTTTGGCTATATGAACCCGATCTTAACAAGCTCAGGGAGAAAGTGGAGCTTCCAGTTGGGTCATGTGAACTTGCAGTTCCTCTCAAGGCCAAAGGTTAGTTACTTCTTAATATGTATATATCTTTCTTTTCTCTTTTTTCTTTCTAACATGCTAATTGTCATGTTTTTATTTATAGTACAAGCGTAGTAAAGTTTTGTAATTAAATGTGTAACCCCCTTAGGCAAATCCCATGTCGCCATGGACATGAGAGATGCTGAGTTCATAAATAAACCTTGGCCTTACTAGACACAACGTGTTTTTGGGGCCACAAACATGACAGGTTCATGAGAACTCTACAGTTAAGCAACCACAAGGGTGGTGGCGTACTGGCAAAAGACCTAGTGGATGTGGTGGAATATTCCATCAACCTGGGTTTAAGTCCAGGCGTTAGCATTATGTGGCCGGGCTTAGGTGGTGTTTGTTTTTTAAGAGGTGCAGAAGTCTAAAGTCTAATTTCACCTCTAAGTCTGAAATCTGAATCAATTAGGCTGTTTGTTTTTGTAAACTGTTAAACCTCTGAATATATGTATAATGTGTTTCACATACTTCAATCTACTTCATATGCAAATCAAGAATTCACATACATATTTCAAACAATCTGTTGTCATCCCCAAAATCAAGGGCTATCTCTACCAAATCAAAAAACAAACAGCAATCTCAAAAGTTTTTTTTTGAATGAAGCAATCTCAAAAGTTTGCCCTCACATCAAAAGTTTATATTGTAAAATTAACACATAAATCAAAATCCAAATTTCAATCTAAAAGGGGAATAAAGTTAAATCTTATCCATGAACATGATTAGCGGTTTAGCACTGTACTTCATAACAAAGTATCAAAGTTATCATCAATAATTTAAAGAAAAATCAAAAGAAAATGAAAATGAAAGATCTACATCCTAAAGAAACCCATGAAGATTTGGGGCAACAAGTTCAAATTTTAACAAATTTACCATGTACTGATCTAAATTTCTGCAAACATGGACTAAAAACAGGGATGAAAATGAGCTAAAAATGAGCTAAAAATCGAAGAAAAAACCAAGAATCAATTCCTCCAATAAAACCAACAAATTCCACCATTAATCAAAAAAGGAAAAATAAAGCTGGAGGAATTGCAAAAAAAAAAAAAACAGAATTTCTTTCTTTCTTTCTTTCACCCTTTCATCTCCAGATTCATTAGATTAGAAAAAACCCACGAAATCGTTCACCAACCTCCATTCGAATAAAATCAAATACACCCAGTTGGAATTTATGAAAAAAGATAGAAGAAGAAATTGGGGTTTTGTCGATTTTCAAGATTTATTTGAAGATTATGAAGCAAATGTCATCATCTTCTTCTTCCCATATGGATAACAAGCAACAATCGATGGAGAACCAGTCAACCAGATATTGATCGAGATGGAGGGATGAAATTCATATACGAAAATCAGATGGGACGAGATATTTTTGTTGATCGATGAACTTGAGAGGTGCCGGAAGAGATACCTGAACTGAGTAGCATGAGGAAGGAGATAAAGGAACAAACCTTTCCTTTCAGAGTCTAGGTTTTCATCTTTTGTTTCAGAGGCATTTTGGCTGAAAGAGAATCTGAACTCTAAATAACAAACAGTCTGAAGACCAAAAACCCTGACCGAATCAGACTTCAGCCTTAATTAAGTGAAAAAATTGAAAAACAAACAGCCCCTTAGTCTAGACGGCCGAAACTTAATTACAAAAATTGCCAGGGATGTAGTCTAAGCAAAGCCTAGAAGAACCTTTTCCAAATTACTCTACAGTTAAGCGTGTTTGGATGGGAGCAGTACCAGGATGGGGGACCCCTAGGAAGTCCTCGCTAGGTCGCCAGAAACAAAGCCGTGAGCCAGCGGGGCAAAACGGACAATATCGTGTCGTGGTAGGCGAGGTATTACATTAAAGGAGGGAAAATTGCACGTACTTTGGTCTGATTCTATTAGAGTATTATCAAATGTGACATCTCAAACATTTAGACCAAAGTAAGTACATTATAATACATAATAGGAATCAGACCAAATGAGGTTGCATTTTCTCATGTGTAAACCGGGTACCTAAATGTTTGTGATGTCACATTTTAGGTACCAAAATGAACAGGTTTTAAAGTTTGTTATGTTTGAACAAGTAAAAATACTGTATCGTTTGTTCCCATTACAACGATGACTAAAAAGTAGATTAAATTGGATGACCTTTTTCCTATCGTATCTTTTCATCTCTGAGTGGTTTTTTAAAAATAAATGATGCCAGTCTTGTTTATATTTCACTTATAATTCACAAGATACAATGAGAATCTTAACATGGCCTTGGATGGAAGCTAATGGTTGAACTATGAAGGAATGTGTCTTTGTATTTTGATTTCTGCAATTAATGTGTGTGAGATTATCAATCCTAACATTGTAGTAAAACACCTTTAATGTTTTCTAGAATGCACATAAAATACTATTTGATACCATTCATTCACATAAATATTTGAAGGGTTACAACCTCTTTGTGAGATACAATCAATGTTGGATATATTTAGTGTAATTGGATTAACTTGTTTGACCAATTTCATCATGATAAGACATCATTTAGGCTTGGAGGTGCGGAGTGCACATCTATTTGAATTTATTATGCCCCTAAAGAACGGGGTCCGGGGGCAGCGCCCCCGGTAGCGGGGTCCAAGGGGCAGCGCCCCTGGCTGGGGTCGAAAATCACTCAGAAAATTATTTTTCGGAATTTGGTGATTAAATTTGACCCGTTTGAAACCCGACCCGAAACAATCTTTTTTGGCGGTTCCTAACCATATAAACTGCCGTTTTGGCAGTTTCCCGGATATATACGCTTTTGGTCATAATTTTGCACTCTCTTTGGTTTGAAATTCTCTCAAATACAACATACAAAACATTCTTGATCTCTGGATTGTATCCGATTGAATAATTCGGAAGAACCACCGAATTGATTCGATCTGAAAGTGTTCACACGCCTTTCAGAGATTATCGTTCGTTACTGTTTATCCTTACAATCAAGGTATTAAAGGCCTCCCCGCCTGCCTTAGATAGAGGGTTTGAGTGTTTTTTCTTACTTTGTATATGTTTTCTTTGTGCCCTTCTCCTTTTTATGATCTTCTTCTTTTTATGTTGCATATTATGTGCTAGTGTTGTTTATCCTTCTTATCGGTCTTTTCCTTTTTTTGCTCACACTTTTCCATCCTTGCATACCCTGATTTTGAGTGGGTATACTGTGTTTGTTTGGTTTTCTGGTTTGGTAATAGAAAGACTGAATCGTTCTTCTTGTTTAACAAATAGTTTAAGAGAAAAGTTCAAATGAGAAATGCTAAAAAAAATACGAAGTAGAGAAGTGATCTCAACCTTTGATACGGTTGAGACTTGAGATCATAGTTGACTAGTCAAAGATTGCGGCTTTGAACGGTCAAAGACGTCATTCTTTGACTAGTCAACTATGATCTCAACCGTTGATAGACGCGATTCATGGAGTGTTGGAGATGGTCAAAAGCCGTCATCTTTGAGTAGTCAATATGATCTCAAGTTGATGGACGCGATTCACGGAGGGTGATTGGTTAAAGCCGCCTTTATTGACCGGATGAGTGGTGGGGATCACTTCTCTACTTCGTATTTTTTTATCACTTCTCAATTGAACCTAATACAATATTTTTAATTCATATAAACTAAGCATTCACTCTTTCCTCTATTTCTATGGGGTAACTTATTATTTATTTTGCACACTTTTCAGTTTCACAAGCCGGGGGTCTGCATGAAAATAACGACTTTACTCTTTCAATTACAGTCTTTACCCAAGTGTGTTCATTTGTACACAAGCTTCATGATCTATCGGTTATCAGATAAACTAATTTGATGTTGTGACAGATTATCGGAACTCTGGGAACCCAAAACGAGAAGCTTATGCAACCATTCTGCACTCAGCTCACGTTTACGTGTGTGGGGCCATTGCAGCTGCCCAGAGCATTCGCATGTCCGGGTCAACCCGAGACTTAGTGATCCTTGTGGATAACACAATTAGCGACTACCATCGTGGCGGCCTTGAGGCGGCCGGATGGAAAGTCCACACGATAGAAAGGATCCGAAACCCGAAAGCCGAACGGGATGCGTACAACGAATGGAACTACAGCAAGTTCCGCCTCTGGCAGCTAACTGACTACGACAAAATCGTGTTCATCGATGCCGATCTACTCATCCTCCGAAACATCGACTTCCTCTTCGAGATGCCGGAGATAACCGCAACCGGAAACAACGCCACCCTTTTCAACTCGGGCGTGATGGTCGTCGAACCGTCGAATTGCACGTTCAAACTGTTGATGGATCACATCAACGAGATCGAATCGTATAACGGCGGAGATCAAGGGTACCTGAACGAGATCTTCACGTGGTGGCATCGGATCCCAAAACACATGAATTTCTTGAAGCATTTCTGGGAAGGCGATGAAGAGGAAAAGAAGGAAATGAAAACACGGTTATTTGGAGCGGACCCACCGGTCCTATATGTGCTTCACTATCTCGGGCTAAAGCCGTGGCTGTGTTTCCGTGACTACGACTGCAACTGGAACGTGGCTAAGATCCAGGAGTTTGCGAGCGACGTGGCGCACGCGAGGTGGTGGGCGGTCCACGATGCCATGCCGGAGAATCTGCATAAGTATTGCTTGCTTAGATCGAAGCAAAAGGCGGCATTGGAGTGGGATCGAGGGAGGCCGAGAAAGGGAATTATTCGGATGGGCATTGGAAGATAAAGATCAAAGATTCGCGTTTGACGACTTGTTTCGAGGATTTCTGCTTCTGGGAGAGTATGCTTTGGCATTGGGGTGAAACGAACTGGACTGATAATTCCACAACTGCCGCCCTGCCGCCGCCGGTTGCCGCTGCTACTGGGTTGCTGCCGGCATTGTAGTGATCGGAAATTTGGTGTAGGTGATGATGGATGTTGAGGATAGTTGCAGTTTTATCAAAGTAAATTTTCATTTTTTGGGTAATAGTTTGTGCTCTTTTTCTTCTATTTGCGAGCTGAAAACCTCAAAATTACATTTAAGAATTTAACTTATGTTTATAATAGGGAAAATATATTAAAATGCAATGATGTTTGGTTTAGTTACTATTCAAGGTAACAAAATTCTATTTTTGTTAAACTAATGTAGTAAATTTTAGCTTTTCTTATTTATTTATTATTTTATACATATTATCCTCGTCAATAACAATTGATGACTTCGATTGCAAATGGTAATGTTATATAGTTCGTCTTTAAAATAAAAAGAAGTGGCGATTTCCTCAAATAATCACTTTAAGCCCTTGTTGGTTAGAGCATATGTAGTCATGAAGCTCTTCAAAGGTTCATGACACTGTCATATCAGCTCTTTCTTTCTCTTTTCCATATCAGATTTCTCTTTCCTATATCTATATATATATATAATAAAAGAGTAACTCATTGACACGTGTCGCGCTCTGAGTAACTCATTGACACGTGTCGCGCTCTAGTGAGCCATTGCCACATCATATGCATATGTGTCATGTATCATATGTTGACACACACTGATTCAAAATTTAAAATTATTAAAAATTAATCCAAAATTATCTATTAAATATAACAAACTTTATCTCTATCTATTGGTATGAAGTCATCTATATCTCTATCTCTCTCCCTAAATTGATATTTAAATACTAAGCAGATTCAACAAAAACCGTATGAACCTTACATTTTCCATTTTAATTTTTCAAGTTCCTCCATTACTCTTTTTGCAAATATCTTAGGTAAGTTCGTCAACCATTTTTTCGAAGAACATTCATGCATATTTTTTTTTTTTTGAACGACAATTTAACTCACACACACGTTCCGGGGGTATCCGGATCCATACGGGCACCGACTAATCCCCCGCGGCCATGAGCCGACCCGAAGGCCAACCCATGGACTCGCCCCTGAACCAACCCGAAGGCCGGTCAAGAGCTGGATACCGCAGAAGAGGTCTATAAGGCCTTTGGCCTTTTTTGCAACAAGCGGGGCTTGAACCCGCGCCAACCTATCTTTCAAGGCAAGCACAAGGATGTTACCTACCACCGCTGGGCTAGACATTCATTGGTCATGCATATTTTTTTTTATTATTTGTTTTTGCAATTATTTGAAGAATGGTAAGAAAATTTGTGTCATTGTTTTCTTATGATGAACTAAATCATATGGTTTGATTTTCTCCTGATTTATTTTTTTTTAGTTTTTTGATCTACATCAGTAGAAGTATAACTAAGTTTTCTTCTCCACATTATATAATAATTTATATTTGTATTCATGTAACAAATTGATAAACGTCATCAAATAGAAAATAATAAAAGAGTAATTGGCTGACAAGTGTCGCGCTCTGGTGAGCCAAATTTCTATTTTTCCCACCAAAACATGAACCTAGACACTTTTTTGGTCTACATTCATCTATGCCTACGTGTCACTTTTTGCCATGTCATGCATACGTGTCATGTGTCATACGTTGACATATGTAACTAATTCAAATTTTAAAATTATTAAACTTTATCTCTATTAATTCAAATATTAATCTATTTTATCTTTATCTTTATCTCATTTTTCTATAAATCTATTTTATCTTTATCCCTTTTTTCTATAACAATAATAAATTATAATATTATATAATTTTAATAAATATCTATATCCTTTTAATAAATGAATTAATTTAATTATTAAACTAATTAAATATCTATATCATTTTAATAAATCATTTTTAATACTATATGTTAAATCACAAATATATATACATATATAAAATAAAAAATAAAAATTGATTATTTTATATATATTATACCTACTAAGGATTTTATATAATTCATATACAAAAAGATGCATTATGATAATATATACAATTAATTGTATATAGTATAAAAGACGTAAATAATTTATTAAAATGCTATAGATATTTATTAAATACAAATTAATAAATGGTAATTTTATTAACGTCTACATAATTTAAAATACAAAATTTATTTTTTGAGGTATACATAATATTAAACTCCATCCTATAATATATATATATATATATATATAATTTTAGATTCTATTAATTTAACTATTTTAAATTTTAAATTTATTAAATATTAAACTCCATCCTATATAATATATATATATATATCATTTTATCACACATCCTATTAAATATTAAACTCCAACCTATTAATTCAACTATTTTATTTTAAAATTATTAAACTTTATCCTATTAAATATTAAACTGCAACATATTAATTCAACTATTTTAGATTCAAAATATTTTATCTCTATCAATTTAAATATTAAACTAATCTACCTATTTTATCTCTATCAACATATTAATTCTTCTTTCTTGTCTTTTTTTACGTTTCTACGTTTCTGGTGAAGTAATTTAGGCATTTATTCTATGTGCTCGTTTGTTTAAACTTTCTAGCTTTGGCTTGCAAATTAAGCTCAATAATGTGGGCTTTATGCCGAACAATCTGTAAAAGAATTAAAAATAAATAAAGTTAGTTGTGAGCTACGTCTACATACAAGTTGGAACACATACATAGAAAAAATGAACGAGCTTGCACCTCTGAAGGCATTTCTCTTGCTTATTTGGATACCTATAAACAAGAGTTGTGTCAACAAAAGTACGAAAATTATTCTTAGAGAAGTTCTTATAGTTAGAATCTTGTTCACAAGAACATAGACGTCTCAAGTTGCCTCATGAGTAAAATGTACCAATTGGTATCAAAACTGATTTTAGAACTTTGAAGGGACAAAAACAGATTTGCAAACATCGTATCCCAACTTAGAAGCCATTTACCACATTCTTACTACGTAAGCTCTTACCGACAAGAAATTCACATCCAGTTACCTTATCTTGGTTCTTAAAATAAGGAGGGACGATTGAGCAAGCCTAGCTTCGTTGGTGCATTTAGTGCAAGATCTACTAGTGAACTAAATGGCATTCTTTGCTTCGTTGGTGCATCCACGACAATGAGGTACACAGTTGAGCAAGCCTAGCTTAAGGATATAACAGAAAAAATTAGAACTTTTTAATGCAAGGATTGAATTTAAAAGTCAATCATATGACTAAAAGCATGATAGTAAGTAAAAAAACCAATGCTTATGAGTATTTGTTTGCAGGTTCCATCCTGAAGCCTGGTTCCTTCTCATATAGTTTCACCTCCTCTTCGTGCTCTTAGGCATATTCTCTACGTCTTAGCTATTTAAATAGTCAAGGTTAAAAAGGAATTAATAAGGACAATACATGCGATATTGTGGATTTGTTTTCTTTTTGTCAAGTAAAGATGAAAATAAATACGATTCAATTCCTTGTTTGGCTTCTGTAGCAATTGGCTCATTTTATTCAATAACGGCTTGTGCCATATCTTGCTCCTTCATTTCTAGAAGCTCAAAATATAGGACAATTGATCTTCAAAACATAAACCCAACTATTAACAATACCAAAGAGATGATTTTATATCTACTTTTATCCATACCTTAAATAAGAAAAGACCCATTCTCTTATAACCCATGTTATAAAGATTTATTGGACAACACTTCCATATATGTATCTCAATGTTTTTGAGAGTTATATGCAAATCTTGAAATGTGTCCATGTGCATAAAGAGATGGAAAAGCTTCCAGATTTCAGTCTTACAGAATAATTTCAAGATGTTTCTAGAGTGATAAGGCTTTACATTCAGGGATACACAACTCTGTCATTAAACACAAATTTTAAGTTTTTGGCACCTTGAATACGGATTTACAACACCCTTAAATCAATCTTTGGTTTTCAAATTAACATAAATCTTGTGGATCTTAACCCATATGGGGCCGATCCTGAGGTTTTGGATTCCCATGGCGAAATCCCCCAAAAAATGCCCTTTATAATACATATAAAACAAAGTAAGGGGTTTGGAACTCAGTCAAGCTATTCTCACGCTAGTCTTTGTTATATAACGAAGGTTTACCCACGTGTTTTACGTAACAAATTAATCATCGAGGTTGAAACTTCATAGTAGAGCTTCCATGAGATATATAAGATCCATCATGCGGTGCTTGCATCCTGCCTATCAAGAATCAAACTATGTAGTAGCAAGAATTTAACTTTGAAGAATAATATTATGGAGAAGAAACACCAAGAAAAGTGTAAACAACTTATGCAAATGCACTTGAAAACATAACAAAAATCTAGTCCTACAGCCATGGTCAACCACATAAACACAAATGTGATTTTTAGATCACATAAACTTAATTTAATATCTAAACACCAAATGATAACCACATAGACCTAATCTAAACAGTAACCAAATAGACCTAATCTAAAGTCTAAACAAAAGAACATCCTTAATCTACAAAGGACAAAAACATTCGAATTTTACCGTATGTCTAGAATTGGTTGCTGGCTTGTCGGTCACTCCTCCTTTGATTCCAAAATCAGATTGAGTTGATCCGGTTCTATGAACTTAATTGTTTCATGAAATCGTGCCCCTAGAATCACTTAATCATTGATTGGGATTGAGAGTCGAGAAAAATTAAAGGGACAATATAAGCACAGATCGAGAGTCAAAGAAGGGTTGTATTAACGATCCAAAAATTGAGCCTAGTAAAGGTACCATGTAGGTTGAAGATTGATGCCCTATGGGCCTTTGATGCCCATGGCGGTTGCCATGATAGCCATGGGTTAGGGCCGACCTTGCATATGGTTTTTACTTCACAACGGGACGAAGAAGACAAGAAAAATGGCCCATTCACATACAAAGTGCAACAATGACCTTTGGATTAACATAATAAAGTAAGATCAGAATGGTTCCAAAAGTTGGAGTCGTTTACAATCCATTCATGGATGAGGGAAGATGTAGTATACCACACTAATGTAAATAGGAAATGAATTTTGTGTATGACAATCCTTGGTGTGCCAAACTCTAACACAACTGCAAGTTGAGGTGAAAACATTTGTTGATATAACTAATGAGTGTGTGATCAGACCGTACTTCCAGATTTTAAGTTTGGAGTTACATATTAAGAAATAATAAGTATATGGGTCGTCTTCAGATATGCGTGCGGATGATATGAAATTTGTCCACAAATTGTCAAGCTCCAGTAGTTTAGTATTGATAGAAAACTTCATGACATTCTATAAAAGGTTAGAGATGTCCATTCATGAACTAAACATTGGTTGGTAGGCTTTGCCCTTGACGATGTTATCAAAGAGTAGGATCATATTTCTTTTATGTTCTCCAAGTTCTTACTATCTTACTATATATGCCTATATGGTCTTGCATCAACTCCATAACAATCAAGAATATTCAAAATGTTTCTTATCTATCAACATTTCAATTTGATTTCATGATATCACTTATTTCCATGACAAAAATGACATATATTAATGGATAGAGCTCAATAAAAGTGTTACCTGGAACAATAATAGTATCAAAAAAATCTTAGTGATGTATGCTCTAAGCCTAACTTAAAAAACTACTAAAATAAATAGGGGAAACTTACAGCACCACAGAGATGAGTAATAAAATTTTTGTTACAAATAAGCTGCTTGCCACTGAGTAATCCGGGGGTGAGCAACCAGGGGCTACTGAGTATTAATCCCAGGGGAGCATGCTTTAGCTCTCGGTAAAAATTACCAAGAATGTAGTCTAGGCAAACCCAGCTGAACCTTATAAAAAATAAGCTGCTTGCCACTATCAATTTACTCACATGCGAAAAGAAAAGATTTGTACCTTCAAATTCAGGCAATAATAGGTTTAAGCAAACATATTTAAGAAATGTATTTCTTGTCCATAAACTGTATCGGTTTTCCATTGAAGCAGAGTCGACCTTAACATTTTGGAGGCCTTGTGCAAGAAAATAAATGTGACCCTGTAGTTTTTTTAGTTGTATTGTTTATAAAAAAAAGTTACTCAATTCAATAAAGAAATCCTTGAAGTATGAAAACATAAAATGTTTATAAACAGTATTCAAATAAAACTAAAATATACCTTTACATCTCAAAGTTTATGCTCGATAATCTTCAATAATTAATTTGTTGATACTTGATAAAAGTAAAAAGTTAATTAATAACGAAACTAAAATTAATCACACATTAAATACAAGTATAATGATAGTAAACATAATGATCCTTCATTCTTCGATAATAAATTGGAAATGAAGCAAGGGCAAATTTACCCTTATGGTAGGTAGGTCCGGGACCTACTATTTTTCGGTTTCTGTTAGAAGTTGTATAAATTTTTTTTGGGATCTACCTTAAAAAATTTAGAGGAACTACCTTAAATTTTATTTCGTGCTTAAGAAAACAGAGAATTTGGTGATGTGGAAAACATCCCATGTTATGTATGAAGTCATAGTTCAACTCTCTCTATGCACATTATTTTTTAAACCTTTTGTTTAAAACCCATCAATTTTAAGTCTGGCCCAACATTTTTGTTTAAGGCCCGTCAATTTTAAGTCTGGCTCAAATACCAAACAAAAGAAGCCACACCAACAAAAAAAAAAACACAAATTTAATGTTTGATTTTTAATTTTAAAGATTCGACCCGACAAAAGTACAATGGTCCTTTTATTTTTTTTTCCGGCTAAACTTAATTAGGGAACACGTGGTTTCGTGTTCTAGATTCGCCACTGAAATGAAGACATGTTACTACTTTTTGAACATAGATCTTCTTATAATTTTTTAGAACTACGTTTGTTTATCGTTATATCAAACGGGACAAGGGTTTACGATCTAGCTTTACTACAAGTGTTTTACTACCATATATTGGAAATGACCAAATAACATAATTAAATAGTATCATTTTTATCACAAACATTAATTAAATATGTTTGACTTGGTAATCTACCCACAATACTTCCTTTCAAAAAATTTATCTTACCTTTCATATTTTGTATATTTTAGAGAATCGTGTTACTACTTTCTTCTACGATAACGGATGAAAGTCGAATTATAATCTTGGGACATAATAATTTACAATGTACACGAGTTAAACATACAGAGGCCTGGGGGAAACATAAAATGAAAACTGAGGGAAAGAATACATCTCCTCTTGTTTTTAAAGGGTATGCAAGACTCGACTTGAGTTAGGTTAACGGTCTTTCACAACAACCAACCAACAATCAATGACAGTTTTCTGTTCAGGCAGTTGGTGTTTGATTGATGTGATTTTTGTTCCTTTTATTCATTATCATCATCATCATTAGATTCCCCCATAAACACGACACCAATATAGTGTCTAAGGTTTAAAGAGTGAGGCCAGGGAAACGATGAGAGGTGCTAACGGCCCGGATCCATCTGCACAAACGGCCATTGCATGTTTTCGGCCGCTTCACATTTTTCCAATCCGTGTCCAATGGGAGTATAGCTGCTAACCATAAGTCTACAAAGCATTTATGAAGCGTTAACACCTTATAGACAACGTATAATAATGTTGATCATTGCATTTGAGCTTTTGTAAATAATATAATAGCTAGAAGATCACTACTTATTTGATTGTGTACATGCCCTTGAGTTGTATCTTACGTATTGATATCTTTATATATCAAGTCAAAACTGATACTGATAGACTAGTAAATGTTGAAGAAGTTGTAGGCCCAAATATGCAATATTCATAAAAACAAAAAGTTCTTGTCATATATCAACATCATTATACGTTGTCTATAAGGTGTTAACACTTCATAAATGCTTTGTAGACTTATGGTTAGTAGCTATACTCCCTCTAAATAAAAATCTTCAAAGACCTATTGAAAATAAATGTGTACCGACATATCAACATTTTTATTTTTTTCACAAAGGATGTTGATGCATGGTGTTCTCTGATGTTCATATAAAAATCTCTTAACAACAGTTCAATGGCATGATATACGTCAAAAAGATTCAAGTTTTAAATCCAGGACAGTTGGTACACATTAATTCGGCAATCCTACCATATACGTTTGTTTATCGTTATATATAAGTGGAGTGTGAAAATCAAATAACCTTCTTTGTTTATCGTCACTGCCTGGGATAGAGAAAACTTGAGTGTGAAACCATCACAAGAGAGACTAGAGTCAGTGAAATAGTGTTGATTGACAATTAACATGTTAGTCAGCATATGCTCAGTGTCTAAGCATTCTGCTTATCAACATGGGGAGGTAAGTCTAGAAGATACGATCATCGGCATGGCTCAAACCTATGTCGAAGCAATACTATAAATCTTTTCCACCCAAGTGGCAGTTTGGCACCCGTCACATGGTGAGATATACGTATACATGTGTGTAGTTCTTTTTTACTTCTTTTTTGTATGCACCGAATACTTAAATTATTTCTTTGCAGGGTGCAAAGATTATGCCAGTGGCAGATACATCTGCACGAAACTTACTCCTATCACCCAACGTCTATTTCTTAAATCGGATTCTCTTCTCTTGAAGCATTTGAAAAATGAACACGGGCAACGGGTGGAACCTACGTGGTTCATACCTATAATTCCAATAGTTTTGGTTAAGGGAGCTAGAGAAATAGGCAATGTGTGGAGCACAACTATCCCCTACTACGACCCACAGGTTCTTATTGCGAACATTAGGCGTCGGCTGGAAGAAGATGTGGTGCAAATGCGTCCCTATTATAAAGGATTCAAGGGAGTCATTGGGGAACGAACCCCAAAGGGATTTGAATATAACTAAAGGAGTTGTAGATGTAAAAATGGATGAACCTATTAAACTCATCATTTCAGAGCTGCCAATAGGAGGAAAATCGACTTAAGAATATAAGGAGATTGTTTTGGAGCGTTTATTAGAGGAAGGAACCATTGAGGTAGATTAAGAGGTTCAAGTCTTAAAATTTATCATATCACACATTTGGTAGATTAAGAAGTTCAAGTCTTAAATTTATTGGGAAACTTACTTTTTGCAGGGATACATAGTTCATCAAAGTCATGATGGTTCTGTAGATTTCGAAGTTACGATGTCTACGGATCAAAGGAATACTAAGAAGGAGGTGCTTATTCAAACGTTTGAGTTAACCTCCAAAATAAAGATAAGTAACAAGCACCTTTATGATGCGGAAAGTGTAATACAGAAGTATAATTGACACAATATCCATATTTAAATTATTCAGTCCAATAATTTTTTTTTCTGTTTTATTTCACTTACAGTCTTTGACGAGTTCTTTAACCTTCCTTTCAAGTGTTACGAGAAAAGAAAGGTAAGTTTTAAAGTAAATTACACTACTGGTCCCTGTGGTTTGCTCAAAATCTGAATATGATCCCTCGTTCGAAATAACTCCTTTTTTCGTCCCTATGGTTTACATTTTGTTGCACCCTGGGTCCCTACCCCTAACGCCGTCCATTCCACTTCTGTTAACCTAGGGGTATTTTCATCAATTTATTTATTAATTAAAGAGTTTTTTCAAAGACCAATGATATAGCGCCACATGTCTCATATAATTATTAAAAAATATTTAACATGTGGTCCCTACTTTTTTTCCCTCCACACACTCTTCTTCTCCTTTTCTCTCTCTCTCTCTCTCTCTCTCTCACTCTCTCTCTTCCTCTCTCTCACACACACACATATATATCTATATATATATATATCAAACCTGCAACTTGATATATAGAGAGAGACACACACACACACACAAAATACTCTCTCTAACACAAAGACACACTCACACATTCAGACACATATATAAATATATACACACAGATACACATATATGTATATACACACATATTTACTCATCTCATCAATATGGTGCTTTTGGTTCATATATGTTCATCATTTCACCTCTTTTTTTGGGTTTTTTTATTTTGTTGCATATGGAGACGAAAACCATGAAGGATGTACGGATTGAGATGCACACACCCACACGTATATTACACTTGCAAATATACACACACACACACATGTAATTTCAAATATCCATTTTCCTGTTTTACGTAAATCCCATAGTTTATCCCTTGAGTCCGACGATTTCTCATGAAAAAAGAAGAAAATTTTGGAGATTTTTACTCCCATGGAGTTTTCCGGCGACCTCCGACTAGGAGTTAGAGGTGTGTATATATAAGAGAGGTGGTTTTTTTTTTCATTTTTTGCAGGTTAGAGAGGGAGGGAGGGAGGGAGAGAAAAGTAAAGAGGAAGAAGAAGGGAGAGGTGTGTGGTGGGACCCACATATTTAATAGTAATTTAAGTATGATTTTTAATAGGAAAAGGACAAAGATGTGGTAAAAAGACAAATGTACCCCTGAGTTAACGGATGTTTTTAACACCGTTTGTGATAGGGACTTAGGGTGCAACAAAATGTAAACCATAGGGACGAAAAAAGGAGTTATTTCAAACGAGGGACCATATCCATATTTTAAGCAAACCACAAGGATCCGCAGTGTAATTTACTCTAAGTTTTATTATATACATATAAACTACTGCTTAATTAATTTTTTGAATGTTGCACCAATTACTTTTATAGACTACAAGAACTTGTGCTTACTGAGCTTATGAAGGATTTGTCTCAACTGGAAAAGAAACTCATGTACAGTGATGACATTTGGGAGGGAAAAATCATTATGAATGATAAAACGAAAGAAGATATGTATGCTAAGCTTCGCCATCGTAAAAGTTATGCTATTGCTACCGATGAGAACTTAGAATACTTGCTGTCCACTGGATTTACCGTTGACGATAAGGAGGCGCTGGTCACTTAAAATCAAGTAAAACAGGCAGAGCATGATCAGCTCGTTCAAGATTCTCCGAAGAAGATTTGGTTGAAAGATCTTGAAGCTTTAGAGAAAGAAGTTGATTATATTTACGTAGGTTTTATATTTTTTTGGAAAAAGATATGGTTTTCTTTCTTTCGTTATTCGTTTGTTTCTTCAAATCTTGATTTTGTGTGTGTGTGATCCAGGAACAAGAGACGAGAGATGCGGAAGATGAAACTGAAAAGTGGAAATGCAAAGGGCTAAAGGTTGCATGTAGCACTCGGTTTTGTTAGTTTATTTATGTTGAAATCAATTTTAGCATCAATGCCTGTATACATGAAATCCCCTACTCAGATAAGAACATTCATAGCGATACCAAGCGGCTTTGTTGGTTTTCCATCTATGCCGCGATATCGGTAGTTTGTCGGTTTCAGTTTCTTGATTCCTGCTTTCCTGCAATAGCCAATGGGAATCATGTTAAGTGCAACACCTGAATCAACTAAAGCAGTTGCTTCAAAATTATTAATAGAAAAGGGAACATGGTAACTCCCTGGATCATCTTTGATAGGCATGACAAAGGTGCAATGAGATATGTCCTCCTTCTTCTTCTTGTTCTTGGTATATTTGTCATCTTTGGAGGAGACACCAGTTCTCCATAATCACCTTGTCTCTGATCCTCTTTGCTTGTATCCTCCATCTCCTATTCCGAGTCCTCCAACACTATCACCTTGGGATCATCTAAGCCTAAGTCTATGAATCGCAAAGAAATACCCCCGGGAGTGCGTCAAGATCATCATAAGTGCCATACTCGCTCTCGAAGGATTCATAGACCCGTTCATAAATGTCAGTCCAATTCTTCTTCTTTGGATTTCCAATATCCACCATCATCATTCCTTTATTTGCTTCTGTCTTCGGATTCACTTGAGTCTGGGTTGGAAGTTTACCTTGAATCCTTCCGCTTAATGCTTGTGAGATCTTTCCAACCTGCGCTTTAATATTTTGTAAGGTACTTTGTTGATTTCGAATGCATAAGCTTACCTCTTCATTTATCTTATATTGTGATGCCATAAACTTGCCAACAACATCCTCAAAAGAGGTACGTGGTCCATTTTCGTTTTTCGGGCGTGGTTGATTCTGTGAGTAGAATCCAGGTCTTTGGTTGAAATTGCGGTTATTGTTCCACCTCCCTTGAAAATCTCCACGGTTCATGAAGTTGACCTCTTCGAGTGTCATCATTGGTTTATTTGGGCAATCCTTTGTGAGATGTGGTCCTTGACAATCCTCACAGCCAACCTGCATAACATGGATAGATTTAGTTAGTTCTTCTATCCTTTTCTCAAGTCTTGCCTGGTTGTTTTTCATGGCCGCCACTTCATCGTTAGTATCATAACTGGTAGACACATTTCCGGTTAATTGCCGGATGTTAGCACGTTTGTCTCCGGTCCAGTCAATGTTGTGGATAAGCATATCCTCCAACATCTGGTATCCTTGAGTGGGCGTCTTGTACATGAAAACACCTCCAGCGGATGAATCAAGTGTGCTTCGTGAAGTGTAGTTGAGCCCACTATAGAAAGTTTGCACTTGCTCGCTTTTACTCAACCCATGACACGGGCACAGGTTCATCATACACTTGAATCTCTCCCATGCTTCAATGATGGTCTCCACATCATTTTGTCTAAAGGTACATATCTCGGACCTTAGCTTTTCCACTTTGGATGACGGGAAAAATAGGGATATGAACTTATTGCGAAGCTCATCCCAAGTGGTAACGAGCTAGGTTCGAGGGAACGCAACCAGGCTTGTGCCTCTCCGGTGAGAGTGAATGGAAAGAGCCTTAGGCGTATCGCGTCATCCGAAGCTGCTTCATTCCTGAAAAAGATCACATATATCCAGAAAACTTTCAATATGTATGTTAGGGTCACTGTCAGCTTTACCATCAAAAGTCAACTCCCTAATCATGTGGAGGAAGCAATACTATAAATCTTTTCCACCTAAGTGGCAGTTTGGCACCCGTCATATGGTGAGATATACGTATACATTTGTGTAGTTCTTTTTTACTTCTATTTTGTATGCACCGAATGCTTAAATTATTTCTTTGCAGGGTGCAAAGATTATGCTAGTGGCAGATACATCTGCACGAAACTTACTCCTATCACCCAACGTCTATTTCTTAAACCGGATTCTCTTCTCTTGAAGCATTTGAAAAATGAACACGGGCAACGGGTGGAACACGTGGTTCATACCTATAATTCCAATGGTTTTGGTTAAGGGAGCTAGAGAAATAGGCAATGTGTGGAGCACAACTATCCCCTACTACGATCCACAGGTTCTTATTGCGAACATTAGGCGTCGGCTAGAAGAAGATGTGGTGCAAATGCGTCCCTATTATAAAGGATTCAAGGGAGTCATTGGGGAACGAACCCCAAAGGGATTTGAATATAACTAAACGAGTTGTAGATGTAAAAATGGATGAACCTATTAAACTCATCATTTCAGAGCTGCCAATAGGAGGAAAATCGACTTAAGAATATAAGGAGATTGTTTTGGAGCGTTTATTAGAGGAAGGAACCATTGAGGTAGATTAAGAGGTTCAAGTCTTAAAATTTATCATATCACACATTTGGTAGATTAAGAAGTTCAAGTCTTAAATTTATTGGGAAGCTTACTTTTTGCAGGGATACATAGTTCATCAAAGTCATGATGGTTCTGTAGATTTCGAAGTTACGATGTCTACGGATCAAAGGAATACTAAGAAGGAGGTGCTTATTCAAACGTTTGAGTTAACCTCCAAAATAAAGATAAGTAACAAGCACCTTTATGATGCGGAAAGTGTAATACAGAAGTATAATTGACACAATATCCATATTTAAATTATTCAGTCCAATAATTTTTTTCTGTTTTATTTCACTTACAGTCTTTGACGAGTTCTTTAACCTTCCTTTCAAGTGTTACGAGAAAAGAAAGGTAAGTTTTAAAGTAAATTACACTACTGGTCCCCGTGGTTTGCTCAAAATCTGAATATGATCCCTCGTTCGAAATAACTCCTTTTTTCGTCCCTATGGTTTACATTTTGTTGCACCCGGGGTCCCTACCCCTAACGCCGTCCATTCCACTTCTGTTAACCTAGGGGTATTTTCATCAATTTATTTATTAATTAAAGAGTTTTTTCAAAGACCAATGATATAGCGCCACATGTCTCATATAATTATTAAAAAATATTTAACATGTGGTCCCTACTTTTTTTTTCCCTCCACACACTCTTCTTCTCCTTTTTTCTCTCTCTCTCTCTCTCACTCTCTCTCTCTCTCTCACACACACACACAATATATCTATATATATATATATATCAAACCTGCAACTTGATATATAGAGAGAGACACACACACACACAAAATACTCTCTCTAACACAAAGACACACTCACACATTCAGACACATATATAAATATATACACACAGATACACATATATGTATATACACACATATTTACTCATCTCATCAATATGGTGCTTTTGGTTCATATATGTTCATCATTTCACCTCTTTTTTTGGGTTTTTTTATTTTGTTGCATATGGAGACGAAAACCATGAAGGATGTACGGATTGAGATGCACACACCCACACGTATATTACACTTGCAAATATACACACACACACATGTAATTTCAAATATCCATTTTCCTGCTTTACGTAAATCCCATAGTTTATCCCTTGAGTCCGACGATTTCTCATGAAAAAAGAAGAAAATTTTGGAGATTTTTACTCCCATGGAGTTTTCCGGCGACCTCCGACTAGGAGTTAGAGGTGTGTATATATAAGAGAGGTGTTTTTTTTTTCATTTTTTGCAGGTTAGAGAGGGAGGGAGGGAGGGAGGGAAAAGTAAAGAGGAAGAAGAAGGGAGAGGTGTGTGGTGGGACCCACATATTTAATAGTAATTTAAGTATGATTTTTAATAGGAAAAGGACAAAGATGTGGTAAAAAGACAAATGTACCCCTGAGTTAACGGATGTTTTTAACACCGTTTGTGATAGGGACTTAGGGTGCAACAAAATGTAAACCATAGGGACGAAAAAAGGAGTTATTTCAAACGAGGGACCATATCCATATTTTAAGCAAACCACAAGGATCCGCAGTGTAATTTACTCTAAGTTTTATTATATACATATAAACTACTGCTTAATTAATTTTTTGAATGTTGCACCAATTACTTTTATAGACTACAAGAACTTGTGCTTACTGAGCTTATGAAGGATTTGTCTCAACTGGAAAAGAAACTCATGTACAGTGATGACATTTGGGAGGGAAAAATCATTATGAACGATAAAACGAAAGAAGATATGTATGCTAAGCTTCGACATCGTAAAAGTTATGCTATTGCTACCGATGAGTACTTAGAATACTTGCTGTCCACTGGATTTACCGTTGACGATAAGGAGGTGCTGGTCACTTAAAATCAAGTAAAACAGGCAGAGCATGATCAGCTCGTTCAAGATTCTCCGAAGAAGATTTGGTTGAAAGATCTTGAAGCTTTAGAGAAAGAAGTTGATTATATTTACGTAGGTTTTATATTTTTTTGGAAAAAGATATGGTTTTCTTTCTTTCGTTATTCGTGTGTTTCTTCAAATCTTGATTTTGTGTGTGTGTGATCCAGGAACAAGAGACGATAGATGTGGAAGATGAAACTGAAAAGTGGAAACACAAAGGGTTAAAGGTTGCATGTAACACTCGGTTTTGTTAGTTTATTTTAAGTTGAAATCAATTTTAGCATCAATGTCTGTATACATGAAATCCCCTACTCGGATAGGAACATTCTCAGCGATACCAAGTGGCTTTGTTGGTTTTCCATCTATATCGCGATATCAGTAGTTTGTCGGTTTCAGTTTCTTGATTCCTGCTTTCCTGCAATAGCCAATGAGAATCATGTTAAGTGCAACACCTGAATCAACTAAAGCAGTTGCTTTAAAATATTAATAGAAAAGGGAACATTGTAACTCCCTAGATCATCTTTGATAGGCATGACAAAGGTGCAATGAGATATGTCCTCCTCTTCTTCTTGTTCTTGGTATATTTGTCATCTTTTGGAGGAGACGCCAGTTCTGCATAATCACCTTGTCTCTGATCCTCTTTGCTTGTATCCTCCATCTCCTATTCCGAGTCCTCCAACAGTATCTCCATGGGATCATCTAAGCTCAAGTCTATGAATCACAAAGAAATACCCCACCAAATGAGTGTTAGCCTAGTGGTAAGGCTTGGGTACTACATAATGGTGAACCTGAGTTCGACCCCTGGGGGACGCATTCTGGAGGTACGGGGGCTTCGACCCCGGGCTGCCTACTTTAGCAGTCGGGCTTTGGCCCAAAAATTGCCGAGGATTAGTCGGACCCAATGTGGTCTGGGATACCTCTTCTAAAAAAAAGAAATACCCCCCCCCCCCGGGAGCGCATCAAGATCATCATCAGTGCCATACTCGCTCTCGAAGGATTCATAGACCCGTTCATAAATGTTAGTCCAATTCTTCTTCTTTGGCTTTTCGATATCCATCATCATCATTCCTTTATTTGCTTCTGCCTTCGGATTCACTTGAGTCTGGGTTGGAAGTTCACCTTGAATCCTTCCGCTTAATGCTTGTTAGATCTTTCCAACCTACGCTTCAATATTTTGTATGGTACTTTGTTGATTTCGAATGCGTAAGCTTACCTCTTCATTTAACTTAGATTGTGATGCCATAAACTTGCCAACAACATCCTCAAAAGAGGTACGTGGTCCATTTTCGTTTTCTGGGCGTGGTTGATTCTGTGAGTAGAATCCGGGAGGTCTTTGGTTGAAATTGCGGTTATTATTCCACCTCCCTTGAAAATCGCCACGGTTTATGAAGTTGACGTCTTCGAGTGTCATCATTGGTTTATTTGGGTAATCCTTTGTGAGATGTGGTCCTTGAAAATCCTCACAGCCAACCTGCATAGCATGGATAGATTTAGTTAGTTCTTCTATCCTTTTCTCAAGTCTTGCCTGGTTGTTTCTCATGGCCGTCAATTCATCGTTAGTATCATAACTGGTAGACACATTTCCGGTTAATTGCCGGATGTTAGCACGTTTGTCTCCGGTCCATTCAATGTTGTGGATAAGCATATCCTCCAACATCTGGTATCCTTGAGTGGGCGTCTTGTACATGAAAACACCTCCAGCGGATGAATCAATTGTGCTTCGTGAAGTGTAGTTGAACCCACTATAGAAAGTTTGCACTTGCTCGCTTTTACTCAACCTATGACACATGCACAGGTTCATCATATGCTTGAATCTCTCCCATGCTTCAGTGATGGTCTCCTCATCGTTTTGTCAAAAGGTACGTATCTCGGACCTTAGCTTTTCCACTTTGGATGGTGGGAAAAATCGGGATATGAACTTATTGCGAAGCTCATCCCAAGTGGTAATCGAGCTAGGTTCGAGGGAACGCAACCAGGCTCGTGCCTCTCCGGTGAGTGTGAACGGAAAGAGCCTTAGGCGTATCGCGTCATCCGAAGCTGCTTCATTCCTGAAAAGATCACATATATCCAGAAAACTTTCAATATGTATGTTAGGGTCACTGTCAGCTTTACCATCAAAAGTCAACTCCCTAATCATGTGGAGGAATTGACCTTTGATCTCAGTCTCTCAATCAAAGTTGGTTTTGTTGATGGATCGTGGTGCATTCGTAGGAGCGGCCCTACGAGTAGTCCACATCGGTTGATCGTCAACCATCTCGATGTTGAGGTTTCAAACTGGAGTTTCCTTTTTTTTAGTGCGCTTTTTCTTCTTCTTTGATCGGATCTCCCTTTCTGGCTCAGCAAACGGCTCTGTCAATTCTGGTGTGAATTCCCTGAAAACACAGCAAAATGGTCAAGGGCAACTTGCTTGATAAAATTAAGAAAAAATTAAAAACTAAAAAGATCAATTAATTAACTACAAAACCAAAATCAAATAAGCCACCGTTCCCCGACAAATGCGCCAAAAACTTGGTGTGTGAAAATATGTATATAAATTCAATCACAAGTTTTACCCTTATTAGCTAACCCAACTATTACTCACACATTCACAAGCAAGCGTACCTAATCGGGTATAATATAGTTTAGGTAAGTTCCATGTATCGTTTTTACCATTGGGAACATTGAAGCTATCTAATCTCGATTTTAAGTCAAACTAATTAATCTAAACAACTAGCTATTAAGAGGGATGTTTGTAAAACAAGAATTAACTAAAAAAGCAAATAAAAAATTTAAACTTTTTATATCAAAGGAAAGACAAGTACTTACTATGGATTTTATAATCCCTTTTCAGATGATTTGACATAATTTACCAAAAGACATAGATTTAATGGTTATTATAAAAATTTAAACATAAAGCACCCAAACATGAATATCTGTGATTGTCAACCAGGTTGGTTGCCCGACCCAAGTACAAGGATTATAAATCTAGTACAAGTCACCCTATTTATTGCCAAGTCGTGGGACCCTAATGTTTAACTTACTTTGGTCTAAAGAGTTGTTTACCACGTCACAAAAGTGAAAGGTAAGAGATATTGATTAACCGAAAGGAGTCTGTTTATTAATTGTCAGATAACAAACACACCCAACCAACGACTTCAAATAACCTCAGTTAAGACAATAAATAGGAATCACAAGACAAACATTCAATAAACCATAAATCTAATAATTAAATCAAAACCACAAAGTCAAATCATTTCATCAATCCATAGCAAGCACTATAAAGTAACTAGCCACGAAACATAACGTAAAACAAAACCAGAAAATAGTATGAACTCATTATGCAGACCGTGCAGCAAGTGATGATCGGGCACCGGCAAGACGACTCCGAGTAAGAACTGGGGAAGTTTCACCGCGTTTAAGCACCGCTTTCCACTGCTGGTTCATACAATTCCTCCCTCCGGCTAGCTAATATGAACTCTCCTAAGCTTTTCTGTATTTTTCTAAATAAGATTTGATTCTTTTTTTAAGCAGGCTTGAAGGCGGTATTTAAAGAGTGAATTCATCCCACCCCGCGATCACGAGGTGGCAACCTCGCGACGCAAGCCACTTGAGAAGCCCTAAAAATCGTTTCTTGAATATTCTAGAATCTTCTATTCGTGGTTGACTTCTCTTTCTAGGCAGTTGGTAGACTTTTCGCGACGCCAAGTTGGCTACATGAAAGAATCTTCTAGAATCTAGGCAATCTCGCGACGCTAGACTGAGGTCTTGCGATCGCGAGAGCCCTCTGTTTCTCCTTTGCTCCAATCTTCATGCTTTTTCACCTCTTTTTGTACTTTTTATGATCACGGGCCTCCAAAACCTTCTAAACTGAAAAGAAATAACTTTCAGGAGTAAATTCTACTAAAAACAGGCTAAAGTGGGATAAAACAACACAAATCAGAACGACCCAAACATGTATAATTTTGGGGTTATCAACGAGCATAACTTCAATCTGTTGGGAGTTATAGGGTATTAGGGTTTGCAAGATATGCAATCAAAGCTCATGACCAGCTAAATCAATGAAGATGCCTATGATAGTTTGGGCAACTTTCCGCCCAAAATCCTTCATTTAGAGACACGAATTCAAGTTTGAAGATCTTTCTTGTGATTTACGATTTTTATATCCAACCTGACTTCTACCCTTTAACCTCCAACTTGTAAAAGGATGTTGATCTATCTTCAGATATCTTTCTTGGCTTGATCAAGGGGTACACGAATTACATTTTTCTTCATGTCAAAAGTTATCCATACTCGAGTTACTTGGGCTTATTGGTTTAGTTTGGAATCCACCTGTTGGTATTTGTGCTATATACGTCATTTGATTTACAACTACACTAGTTGGTATGAATTATCCAGGCCTTGGGATTGAAGTCTTATGCAATTGTTGTTTAAGCCTTAAGGAAACTCTAGAATTTCAGTCAAAGGGACATGCTCTTTACAAGAGGTAATTAAGACCCTTCACTGTTTTAAATAGGGGTGAGCACGGTCCGGTTCGGTTCGGTTTTTGGCCGGAACCGAACCGAAAACCGCTCCCGTTCGGTTCTCGGTTTTTTTCGGTTCGGTTCTCGGTTTTTCGGTTTTTCGTTTTTTCGGTTTTTTTTTCGGTTTTTCGGTTTTTTTTTTCGGTTTTCGGTTTTTTTTCGGTTTTTTTTTTTTTTTTTTTTTGTTTTTTGGTTTTTCCCTTGGTTTTCGGTTTTTTCGTCCGGTTTTCGGTCTATAACTCTGTATTTCCTTTATTCCATGTTTCAACTTTATAATTTGCATTTAATTTGTTGAAAAATTATGTTTAGTTGTTTACAACTTTACATATAAGATTTGAATATAAATAGAAACTCCTTTAGTTAAAAATTATGTTTACATAAGACATAAGTCTATGTTTACAACTTTAGTTATTGAGTATAAATAAAATTTAGAATTTTAGAAGCCAAACAAAGAATGTTTTGAGGAAAAAAGTAGCAACATGTTAAAAGATAAGGGGTTAATTTATTAATTATTATATATAATTATATATAATTTAAAAAATATAGTATATATCGGTTCGGTTCTCGGTTCTCGGTTCGGTTTTTAATTCGGTTCCAAGTTCGGTTCGGTTCGGTTTTTTCGGTTCGGTTTTGGAGCCAAAACCGAAACCGGACCATTTGGTTTTTCGGTTTTCGGTTTCGGTTCGGTTTTTCGGTTTTTTTCGGTTTTCGGTTTTTTTCGGTTTCGGTTTTTCGGTTTTTTTTTCGGTTTTTTCGGTTTTCGGTCCGGTTTTTGCTCACCCCTAGTTTTAAAAGAGACTCTTCACCTTATGTTAGGTTTCTGCTTTCATTTGTTGGAAAAGGATGCAGATAGCATAAGATCATGACCTTTTTCTTTCTTTCTATCAGAGCTTGTTGGCTTCTTTCCAATAGATCATCTAGTCAAATATCTGCATATCTCAGTTATCTAGATGTAGGTAACCAAACATTCTTTTTCTTGCTCTAATTCAAATGTTCTTATTCTGCCCTAAATTTTATTGTTGAAAACAATTTATAGATAGAGTATTATATATGCCTTGATTTCAAAAGTTGTGGACTCTGAGTTACGTTCTAATGGATAAAGTTTCTTATCTCAACAAGTTCCCTTCAAAATAGCGAATATCCACTCTAGTTTGTGCGTGCAATTATGTCCAATTATCAGAGCACGAGCCCACCTTCGACTATTTATTTCTCAATATATCTTCATTCTCTTCTTAGGCTTATCCTATACTCTAGTGTTGGCTATCATCACAGAGGCACGTGGGTCGAGATCCTGCCACAATCACCATGATCTACCTACCTGGTATGTAGTGCGACTCCTTTGTATGCCTTTTTAGGTGAGACAAATAAGCAAATGAACCCTTATCAGGTCTAAAACTAGTTATAATACTTTATCTGTCATTTATCAATCCAGGTCCGCGGCCCTGGCCCATGGCTATCATGGATTGGGCCATCATGAGGGCATCAAAAACTTTCAAGGCCTTTTTAAGGCCCACAATAGTTTCTTTCCCGAATAGAGCGAATGGCGAATGTGTTAGATTCACGAGATCAGTATTTGTTCATCTGGTTGTAGCGACTAGCGACGATTACAATTGACGAGAACGAAGATCAGTATTACGAGGACCAGTAATTCGATTCTTGCTTCTCTCTTTCTCTTTCCAATCTCTTTCATCTCGTTAACTATTGACTAAATCGTCTCTGGATTCTTGATTTTATTTTCTGCCCTAACCAAGCCCTTATTACCCCAAATCGACTACTACTACGACTAGCCTATTCTTACTACCTTCTTTTCTATCTTGTAAGTATACTTGTTGCCCTATTTCTGTAAATTGGCTCTATTATTGTCTTTGATAATGTGTGTGTTGATGAAAATGCTTACAATTATATAAATCTTGTATTGGTGTCAATATATATATATATGTATGTATGTATGTATGTATGTATGTATGTATGTATGTATGTATGTATCTTTCTCTTTAAAATCCACAACAAACAACCCTAGGTTTCTAGACACTGTACATTAACATCATAATTCAAAGAGATGAAATATCAAAACCTACTCAAATCATACATGTAGTAACTTATGATGCATTCTAAGGTAGATAAGCAAACCTAGTTTCTTTTAGGAAAGTAGTTGTTTTTGTTTCAATGGATGAAATACATTGAAACAAGTTTAACATTCAAAGACTAAATCCAACTTAAGATTGAGAGAGATTAAATTAGAAAACAAGCATTTGATATAGTTTTTCACCTACCTATTCTCCTTCATTATCAAGTCAATCAAGTACAAATTTATAACTGTTGCTTATCTGATATTCAAATGTATATTATAAGCAAGTGCCTAGTACCTTTTCAATTCTAACCTTAATTTATGAGATTAAGGGTGAAATTGTCATTTAGTTGATTATTTGAAGTGACATTGTTTCTTAGAAGCATACAATAAATGGGCAGTTAAAGGTTCTTTTTTTTTTTTTTTTTTGCTATTGCAGATGATGCTGTATCTTCTCTAGACAAGGTAAAAGCTGCAGAAAAAGTTGGGGAGTATGAGTGGTAGACGTAGAAGATCTGAATCGTTATGGGACAGAAAAGAAGAGGAGGAGATGAGTGGAAAGGTTCCTTATTCAGGCTTTCGTGGGGATGCTTCACCAAAACATTCAAATTTTGATCCTAATGATGGAAATGACAGCATTCCAATGGATCCTGCTTTTGATGAATGGGAAAATCAATATAGCTCCCGCCCTTCAGACAATTCCTATGATCTGCCATATAGGTTTGCGACTCTTAATTTCTTTTTGCACTTGCCATCTTTAATCAAATCACAAGTTATGGCCATAGGATGGTCAATTTCTTCTTCATAGTTATGTATGCTTACAATTTAGGCTAAAAGGTGGATTGTTATGGTAATCAAAACTCAATGAAGTTTGCCTTAGTTCCTGTATAACCTATCAAAGATATATTTTTTTTCCTTGATCAATGTAACAAATTTTCAGTATTTTCTATTTAATGTAACAAAGTTTTAAATTTCCTGCTTCATACCCATTTTGACCGTTAACCATGGATCTTGCAACATTTGATGATGCTAATGTCAAGTTTAGCCTTTACTTTGCTGGAACGCTTTCATAAGCATTTCGTAATCCACGTCATCAAATGATACAAGATCAGCAGCAGCCATCAGGTTATTGGTCAAAATGGGTTACAAATAGAAAATCTTTGGTGCACTAAGGGGATCTTTGTTTACCTCTTAACAGTTCCATTAAGAGGCAGCCTCTGAATTGTTAAGAGGTAAATCCTGTTTGGCAAAAAAAGGAACTGCCTCTTAATGGCTCTAAACCCTCTGAATGGATTTGTATCATGGACTTCCCTTAACCATTAAGCGCCCTGATTTCATTCTCAACAATTATCAAACAACCATATTTCATTTTGCACTATACCATAAGAGCCTCTTAATCATTCTGACCACCTAATCATCCAACACCAAACCATTCAACATCCAAACTTTATAATTAATTGTATTGATCATGCACTTTCTTGGAGGAAGTAGTAATGTTTTGTTTGGTATATGTATGTAGGAGTGGTGATCGTGGCACTGGGAACATGAGCAAGGATAGAGATCGAAACAGGGGAAGGGACAGAGAAAGGGGTAGTATGAGGAGCAGAAGCAGGAGCAGGAGTAGGAGTAGAGGCAGGGGTAGTGACGAAAGACGAGAAATCTATGATTCTGGTGGTGATTCAAGGGTATCTTCTCGACCATGTAAAGATTTTGCCGCAGGAAACTGCAGAAGAGGCCTTCAGTGTAGATTCCTCCACCAGGAACCCGTAGACTTGATGACGGAAAAGTATTCAGGTGGTTCGCGATTCCGTGATGATAAAAGTTTCGTTGGTAAGGGCTCGGATGGTTACCGGAAAGATACTGGACGAAAAAGCGGAGGAGACCGCGACCGAGACCGAGACCATACCACTTCTTCCGGTGATGATTACCACAGGGGCAGCAATAGAAATGCTTATGATGACCAAGATCAAAGGCGGCAATCCACCAGAGCCCCATGCAGGTTTTTCATGATGGGAAAATGCAACCGCACCAATTGCAAATTCTCTCATGATGTTCCAAAATCAGCAGGCTATGAAGGGAGGCCACACGATAATAGCAGGCCGTGGAACGAACGACAGCCACAGGATCAATCGGGATTTTCTGATTTTGATGACAAGAGCAAGGGTTGGACTGGTCCTACGTGGAATGATCTGGAATCGGGAGGTTTTGCTGATAATATTTTGGATGACAAGAACAGAAGAACGTGGGATACGAATGGATCTGAGAAAAATTCGGACATTTTGGATAATCAAGAGTCCCAGATTATCCAATCGCATTCACAACATGCAATAATGCCAGACACTACTTCAGGTGGTCAAAATATGGTCTCTGGGCAGACCAACCAACAACTTCATTCCTACGGTTCTTCAGACTTCCTTCCGAGTATGGATTTCCAATATCCTTCAACTTTAAACGGGACTGAAAAAAGCTCCGAGATGCCATCTTCCAATGGTTCAGCTCAAGGCATGTTCTTGCATCTGGACTTACAAAAGCAGACAGATATTCAACCTCTAGAAACTTCTAAAAACGATATGGATGCGAGTAAAGAGCAGGCTTCTCAAGTAAGTGCATCATTGCCTCAGATATCTCCGAACCTAAATCTGGCCAACGCCCTCGAGTTGCTCTACTCTCTTCCCAATACTGCATCTTCTGGTGCCCCAGTTGAGTCTATGGTAGTTGAGCAGAATCTAGATACAAAATCCAAAGAGCAGTATGAAAAGGCATCGAGAGATGGTGTACCAATGGAACAAGGGAACCAAGTTTCTTCAATTGATCCCAACCCACCCACCAAATTGGATGGGAAGCAGGAATCTGTTGGAAATCTGGAAGTGAAGGAGGGTGACAACAATGAAAATATGAATGCTGGGAAATCCGAAGCACAAGGCAAAGTAGAAGAAGGAAATATCAGCAACGATGAAAAGGCTATGCGGCAGTTCAAGGTCGTTCTTGTGGAATTTGTGAAAGAGATTCTGAAGCCGACATGGAAGGAAGGTAAGATGAGCAGAGAAGTTTACAAAACTATTGTGAAGAAAGTTGTTGACAAGGTTACAAGTACCATTCAAGGAAATCAGATCCCAAAAACGCAAGAAAAGATCGACCAATATCTGGCCTTTTCTAAATCCAAAATTACTAAGCTTGTGGAGGTCAGTTGCTTTGTTATAATACTTTAACTTCTATCCATCTTTCTGATTTTATTATTCTTAGCATTTCTATGATCTGTTGTTTTTTTATGGCTGTCCCTTTTTCTTGGATAACCACACCTTTTATAATCTTTATCACACCTTTTAGTTAAAACCAAACCAAACTAACCCTGTATATCCCATTCAGAAGTAGGTTTCGGAGTAAAATGTATGCAAACCCCTGACTTGCAAAAAAGATTTAGGGTTGTTTTAAAAAAATACCTCATAAAAGCTCTTAAGTCTGAAAATTAAGAGGTTTGCAGATTTAAGACTGTTTGTTTTATTTTTAAGAAAATGTCTGAAAACCTCTTACCGTCCTTTGAAATTCTAAGAGGTGCACCATCCACCTTTTATTTTTTAGATCTGAAAGCAGACTTCAGATCTCTTAAAAAACAAACGACACCTTAGTGAAAAAAAAATAATAGGAAGCATGGCTATAAACCACAAGCCAAGGGTATTCGTGGAAACCAGCGCTCTATTCTTTGGAGTAGAGGTCAGGCATGTCGATGTGACTTCCTCCTTAGACCCCACCTATACTTGGGAGTTTATTAAAGCATCCTCAGTGCTTACAACCAAAAAGTGTAGTGTCTTGTAGGAACTACCATTGTAAAGAGTTCTTATAAGAACCCAAACTCCTCTAGGCTTTATTCTTGTAGTTGGATCTCCAAGTTTATGGAATGCTCCAAATTCTACTTGAGCATCCAAATCTGGGTCAATGCTACAAGGTTCAAGTGCCATGCCAAATGTGTCCTAAAATAAGAACCTTGGTTCTTACCTTGATGTTTGGTGTGAAATGACATATTAATAGTTTATCTTTTTATTTTCTTAACTTTATTATTATTAAATACATATTTATAATAATAATTTTTGAAGTTTAAAAAATACATTGGAGATGCTCTTAGCTATAAGCCACCCCTTTTAGTTAGCATTTAGTTATTTTAACTTGGCATTGTGACAAGACTAAGGGGCTGTTTGGTTTCAAAACTTCATTCATCAGGCCCTGAAAAGTGGCCGGAGCATTAACCAATCCAAAGGGCATTACAAGAACTCGTAATGCCCTTGATGTGTCCGGAAAGCTGTCTCTTCCTGGACCAACAACACGTTAAGCTCTTTTTTCATCACAGCGGTAGCAAATGCCAAGAGCTCTTCTTTGCTGAACCTCTTGATCAGATAACCTACAATACTCCACACCTGATTTCCCAACCGAGTTGGAATTACTCATTGAATTATTTTAACATTCAACGTTAAGACTAGTACCTGAATTCTGTCTCTAAGAAACGAATGATGACTTCTCTCTGCCGATCACCTTGTTTTTCTACTCGATTTTCGACGCAATCTCCATAGCCTCGCTTAACGTTGATGGATTCAACAGGTGCAATTCGGCTTTAATCATCGTCTCCATGCCGTTAATGAACTGGCTTAGTAAAATTTGGTCCGGAATTCCATCCAGCGGTGCCGCTAACTCGACGAAATTATTCGCACAATGAGCCGGATGTCAGCGATTCGAACGTCAGCGATCCGAACTGACGAAGCAACAATTGCTTTCATTCCTCCCAATTTGTTATCCGTTCGCCTCTTATTCTCCCACTGATACCACTTCAGTGCATCTCCTTCGAAGGCTATGAATGCAACATCGATCTGCTCCTCCTGATTCAGGCGATTCAACGTTAGCGCTCCGCTCTAAGGATCCAACCATCCAGATCCTTACCATTGTACGCTGGTATCTCCAATTTGTGTCAACCATCCGGATCCTTACCATTGAACGCTGGTATCTCCAATTTGTGCCCCTTCATAACAAGAAATCTACCTGAGTCGTGTTTTCCTTCCGCCTTCCTCCTCAATTCGCCAGATCCAGGTACTTCATCATCACTTGGTGGCTGTATAGTATCCAATCGACTATTCACTTCATCCTGTTGTCGACTGATTTTAGCGATTTCTTGGACGAGTTTCTCCAGCATCTCCTGAAACGAAGTTTGATTCTCCCTGGTTGAACCGACTTGCGATTCCAGATCTTCAATCCTTGAATTTGTAGTTCGCGTCATCACAGCCATCGAACTGCTCTGATACCATACTTGCTATACACTGGAATTCGCAAAATCAAAGAACGATTGTATTGAATCTGGAAAACGATAGTTCCCTAGCTTTCCCAGAGTCTCTCCACGAGATTTCCCTCACTATCAGTTAGCAAAACAGAATTACCCCCTCCAAAAGTAACAACTTCGTACATATACTCACACACACGTGAGCTTATTCTACAGAAAGGAGAAATGACCAAACAGCCGCTCCTCTTATTACAACCAATTATAGGAACAATGACAACTATACCCACTTTCCGATAAGTAAACCGAATTGGAGGTTTACCAAATATCTCTTAAAACCTCTTAAGTCTGAAAATTAAGAGGTTTGCAGACTTAAGACTGTTTTATTTTTAAGAAAAGGTCTGAAAACCTCTTACCATACATTGAAATTTTAAGAGGTGCACCATCCTACTCCTATTTTTTAGAGATGAAATCAACTTTAGACTTCGGATCTCTTAACAAACAAACAACACCTAACTGTTTTGTTTGTATACAACATATATGCTGTGTCTAATGCAATAAACCACCCCTATCACATTCTTCATTAATCGTTCCTTTCCCCTTCATCATGCTGTTTTCATTTTCTTCCAATTTTCCATATTATAGGAATATCATTTAGAAGTTGTATTCCCTTTATTTTAGAATTGGAATCTCTGGACAAGAAACAATTAGATATTTTTCAACACAAGTTGGGCATAGATGGTAGCTACCCTCTTTTCTAGATATACATATCTTAGAAAGGCGATCTCCTTACCAGGTGTATTTATAGGGCTGTTGTTCTAATAAATTTACATCCCATTTGTGTATATTTTTCTTATGAAAATTTCTTTTGTTCTTGTTTCAGGCATATGTGGGAAGGTTTCTGAAGGCATAGCAAACGCTCGTTCTAAACTCTACTGAAATTACGTAAGGTGAGTCATTAGTTGGGAAGAGTATTTGTTGAACCGTCCGTGTATAGGATACGTTTTGGTAGGTTGCTCTATTAAATTTATTTATTTTGTCACTATAACTCATGCTCTAATCCACTTCCTCGTCCATCCGTCCTGCCTTCCTGGAAATATAATGTTAAATAAATAGTAAGGGGTAACAGTAACAGGAGGTAAGTGGGTGAAAGTGGTTGGAATATGAGATACAGTGCGCAAATAAATACGTTTCTAGCGCAAATGCTAAAACGCATTTTATTCGATACTAGTTTGAACAAGAGATGTGTTGTTTTCTGTTCTGTTGATTGGAAACAGTTGGGTTGTATTGCCTTGTACTATTTACAAGACTGTTGCTTGGATGGAGTCTAGGATTTTCTGGTGTTAAAAAAAGCATTTGCTTGAACCTGTCAACTTTTTTCAGGTGCTAAGAAACTGTCGACCGCCTCTGCCTTTTATGTTATTTGCATGACCTTTTGATAGATTTGAGGACGTCTCTGCGTAAAAGAGAAATGCGTCTTCCTAACACATGATTGTTGGTAAATAGCCTGTCATTTCTCACTCCTAGGTAAGAGGCAATGGATGTTGTAGTTTGGTTAATACACAACCTCTTATCTTGACCCCTTGTCGGTTATCGGCAACGAAAAATCGTTCGAATTGATAGACAAGGAAACACATCAAATTCAATCGGCCCTTGGTACGAAATACTTATCTTGTTTAACTGCATACGGCAATGAGACGATCTATCGATAAAATGGCATCGAGTTCAACTGCATATTGATGTCCTTGGAGGTAGGTTGGGGTCGTCGATAATCAAACTTTTTTGCAAAAACGACAAGGAACATCTCAAGTGGTCTTGCAGGACTTGTTTCTGTAACTTCTAAATAAAATCCTGAAAAGGCCAAGCTTTGTTATCAGAGGCTTGGGCTTTTGACAAGAATGTTTGGGCTTCTTAGATGAACATAAACATATACCTTTATAAATGTTTCGCTGTAGGGGGTTGGTTCACGGGTACAACCTTTGTAACTTCATGGTATACCCATGGATTGGTCAGTTCCTATTTGGAAGGTTGCAATTTCTTAACTGCCGCAGTTTCTACTCCTGCTAATAGTTTAGCACATTCTTTGTAATTACTATGGGATCCTGAAGCACAAGGAGATTTTACTCGTTGGTGTCAATTAGGCGGTCTGTGGACTTTTGTTGCTCTCCACGGTGCTTTCGGACTAATAGGTTTCATGTTACGTCAATTCGAACTTGCTCGATCTGTTCAATTGCAACCTTATAATGCGAGTAGATTATGGCCGTGTTCGGCAAAAATAAGCTAGCTTATAGATAAGCTAACTTATAAGCTAGTCCATTCAAGCATGTACCATAAGCTAGTATATAAGCTGGCTTTTTGAAATGCTACTTTAAGTAGCTTTTTTGGAGCTTTTTTCAATTATACATTTATTAATATTAATTATTAAATTCAAAGATATCTTTTTTGGTCATTTTACGTATTCATAAGCTAGTTTTTGCTTAACATAATTTTGTCATAAGCTAGCTTGTCAGCTACTAGCTAGCTTATCGATCAACAACTAGCTTATCAGCTAGTTTTACATGGCCTATGTTTTTTTGTTTCCATTGTTTGCCTAAAGTTTGCAAACTTCATCCTTGTGATTTTGAATTATGGTTTTCATTCTTATGTTTTACACTTCATTTTTATTTTTCTCTCAAGGCTAATTTACTATTATTAAGGTGCTGTTTGTTTTTTAAGAGGTCTGAAGTCTGAAGTCTAATTCCATGTCTGAATAATTAGAGGTGGTACTGAAGTCTGAAATCTGAAACTATTAGACTGTTTGTTTTTTAAGGTCTGAAATCTGAATCTGAATCAAATATTATTTTTCTTTTTGTAAATTGACAATTTTGATAATGAGTATATTTTGCAAGGGTAACTTGGTAATTTTTATAAAGTATTGAATGCCCTAATAACCTTCTATATAAAATGAAGAGGACGGTGACTTTTGGTAGCCGCAACCATTTTTTACCTTTCACCATGCTTTTAAACTCCAACCCTCCACCCCTTCCGCCCACCGCCCACCGCCCACCGCCGACCACCGCCCACCGCCATCTTCTTTCTCTTTTTTTTTGGAACTAACATACTTCTGATGAACCCAAAGACCTTTCATCGATTTGGGCCTGAAGAGCAGCGACGGTGAGAGGAGAAGACGACGACGACGATGGCGGCGACTGTGAGAGGAGAAGACGACGGCGGCGGCGGTGAGAGGAGAAGACGACAGTGCCGGCGGCGGCGACGCTAGCATCGAAGGTGAGAGGAGAAGGCGATGGCGGTTTTCAGTGGTAGACCATGGTTTTCAGAGGGCAAGCTCTCACTTTTTCTTTCAGATGATTTTTCAGATATCAGATGTATGAACCCTTAAAAAAATCAAACAGTCTGAAAATTAGAAAGTCTAAGCGAATCAGACTTCCATGCTTTTCAGTGTTTTTTTTTAAAAAACAAACAAGCCCTAAGTATGAATAAAGATGGCTAAAAATGGGTCCTAACGATCTTGGGTCACTCAGCAAACCAACATTATGGAGAAATTGTTTATGTAAACATCACAAGTGGCATTGTTCTATTAGTTTGTTTTTTATTTACAAAATAAAATTTTATCTGATTAAAAATTGGGTTTTATGAAAAAACCTAAAATTTAAAAAATATATTAAAATTTATGGTTTTTAATTCCTTACAAATAAAGACCAATATTGACTTATTTTCATCACACCAATTTTATTTTTCGTTTTCAATCATCTTGTTATCTTGCTACTTTTTAACAAAAATCATTTTTTTTTAAATAGGTAATTGTTCGTTTATTTAATCTATTTTATATTTATGTTTAAAAAATAAATATATGTATAAAAATAAAAGTATATAATTTTTATAAAATGATATTTTATATTAGATTGGATTGTTGGAGATTGTGGTTGGAGTATGAAAAAATTAAGATCGGGTTGAATTGTTGAGGATGAAAGAGAAAATAATATTTTAATTAAGATTGGATTGTTGAAGATTGTTGTTGTGAGTCTAAGCATGCCCAAGTTTGGGCCTGTCCAAGTAGTGTTGTCTTAACTGGTCTTGGTCTCAACTAAAATACTTCGGCCTGGTTAAGGTTTACATGGCCCGGTTAGGAGAACCAACCGTGTCTTATGCCCGGCCCAAATCGGCCCCGGTTAACTTCTCTACATATAAAAACATTTTTACAAAAATTTAGTCAATCAAATATATATTATAAAATATTTTATTGAATTAACCGAATGCATTAGAGATGGCCAAAAACCGTGTTGGATTTGGCTGAGCCTAGAGCAAAATTCTTAGGCTCAGTTAAGCTTTGCATAGTTATAAGAATTGGTCCTCGTCTAGGGCCAAGCCCAAATTGGCTCCGCTTAATTCTTTTATTTTTTTAAATTTAACTTTTAAACATATACAAAATAATTTTTTAAGAATTTCGTCAATTACGTACACTAACTAATATGTGTCTTTTTTTAATAACCGAGTCATTTCACAAAAAAGAATACGGTTTTGTTATAGGGAACTTGTTTAATCAAATATAAAAATATTTTATTTTGATCAATCAAATACATTAACAAATACATTTTATTTATTTACTATAATACACTTTATAAAATACGCTTAAAAGTACATTTTTGTCTTTAATCAAATACATTAGAAGATAGACTTCAATTTAAACTTATAAATAAGTTTCCAATAACAAATTGAGTCGGTCGCATAACCGGTCCTAAGCCGTGCTTTGTTTTTTGTGGAAAACTGTAACCAAGTTAGAACCAGTGATCCAAAAACGGCACAGACAAATTCTAGGGTCGATATAGGTCCATTTGGCCACCTCTAGGTTGGATCACAGATAGCTTGGTCATTAATTGGCAAGGGCAATATCGGTCCATAGCCGTTTCTTGGCTAAATTTGAAAGATTGATTAGGCTTTATGTAACAAAACTTGGATCTATCTCAATTTTTAGGCTAGTTTATGTGATAAAAACGACTTTTAGATGTTTTTCTATAACCGTAAGCATCCAAACCGATCCACATATCATTCAATTGCTAATAATAGAGTCGCTATACAATCCAAAACTAGCTATACCTTTTACAAAAATTCAAGGCCTTTAGGCTCAGTGATTCAAAGTCTTTTTGATTAGTTTTAATAGTCTTTTTTTTAATATAGATATAGAAAAAAAAAGACAAGAAAATATGGATTTTGTAAGCAGCTCCGATTTTTCTTTTATCTTGGTTGTTTTGCCGGTTTAATGTAGGGTGCTTAAAAACTGACCTAACCAACCCGATAAACCCAACCTTAAATAACTCAAATCAATCGAAAACCCAAAGTCATTCGATACCTTATGGAGCTGTACGATTTTCAAATCATATCTATTAGGTTGGAAAGGTTTAGGGCACCATATGAACCCAATCCAACTAGATAAACTAGAAATCATGAGTTTAATGTTATTGTTGATTTCTTAATTTATATATAATTGTTAGTCTAATGCAAATATAGTTTAATATATTTTATGTAATAGTTAGTTTAGTTTCTTTATTTTTTTTCACTTGGTTTAAATATTAAACATTTTGCTAAATAATAAAATGAAGCACCAAAGTTTTATTACAAAGTCTAATAACAAATACCATATACCAAAAGGAAGGATGCAAATGGGTTTAATCTCTAGATTGGTTGCTCCTCTTTGGTGTTCATCATCACAAACAAATCCCTTATTATTCTCCAAAATCCCATACCCATCATCATCTTCTTCTTCTTCTGTACATCTTATCCTAAACAGAAGAACCCTTTGGTGTGTAACTGCCAAAACGCAAAATCCCTCTTCTCTCACTCCTTCCATTGTTGAAGAGGTCTCACAAGATGATGATGATGATGATGAAGAAGAATTTTTTGATGGTAAATTTCTCTTTTCAATTCTGTTTCAATGAATTTGGGTATCTTTAATCAAAACTGTATCATGTTTCTTTATATTTCTCTTCTGCTTATTTGATTTTGAGCTAAGGAGGAATTTGGATAATTAGGGTTCCATCTTTCATTTCTTATTTATTTGACATTACAAAAATGAATTATTACACAAAATGCGTGTTTAAGAAGCTTCCTACGTAATTTTGGTTTAATCTTGTCATATAACTGGATGGATGTCTAATTATACAAGATATATATCAAATAATTTGCTAAAAGAAAGAAAAGAGAAAAAAGGGAAGAATATCTCAATGGTTTGTAGTTAAAGACATGAGGTTAAAGAATGATAATATTGGCCATTTACTAAACACTTAGTGGCTGTTTGGCAGTTGCTGAAAGGTTTCGTGTTGGATGATTAAGTGGTCATAATGATTAAGAGGCTCTTAACTTAAGATATAGTGTAAAATGAATATGGTTGTTTGCTAATTGTTGACAATGAAATCCGGACGCTTGATGCTTAAGGGAGGTCTAGGATACAAAACCGTTCAAAGGGTTTTAGAACCATTAAGAAGCAGTTTTCTTTTTGCCAAACATAATTTACCTCTTAACGATTTTGAGGTTGCCTATTAATGGAACTGTTAAGAGGTAAACCAACAGCCCCTCATTTGGTAAGCAGTGACAAGGACTGAGAATTCGTTACAATAAGTGAGGGAGAATATTCTTACCTACTTGCAAAAATCCCTTTTGATGGCCGAAAATGTTACCCAACATGATGCTCACACTTGCCCAATAATCATTTGGTAAACGGTCCCTTGTTAAAAGTTTCTAAGTAACATTTGAATAATTTTAAAAAGTCATTTTTTTTGGTGGGATGAATTCAATGGTACAAAAGAATTTTCATATATGCAATTTGAAAGCAAGAAAGTATACATGCATTTCTTTTTACCAAAACCACTAATATAACAATTTGGATGTTTTATATTTTGTTGATCTCAAGAGTTGTCTCTTTTTTTTCTTTTCTTTTCATCTTATCATGTTATATAGAGGAATTTGATGATGATGATGATGATGATATCCAAGACGAAGATGCGGATCCCAGAGTAAGTTGGCCAATTAGAATTTTGCTGAATTTGCTTGTTTTTGGCATAAGTTATTAGCAAATCATATTGTATACCTAGTAGTAAGTTTTAACTTTTTATTTTTAAAAAAAATTATGAAGGCTGGGGATGGAGGTGGAGGAGGTGGAATTTCTCTGGCTGGGACTACATGGGATAAAGAAGCGTTAACGATTGCTGAACAAGTTTCTCTGTCTTTCAATGGAGAGTTGGGAATTTATGCTTTCAAGACGTTACAGAATTCTGCCATTCGTGTACGCATTGAGAGGCTCTCAAACAAGTAAGCCTGCATATATATATATATATATATATATATATATATATAGAGAGAGAGAGAGAGAGAGAGAGGAAAGTTCAAATGTGAACTACTTTTTGGTTGTGAACGTGAGGACAACCGAGAGCGCGACACGTGGCGGTTTTGAGTGTGGTCCCCCTCTTTAATTCAATGCCCTCCCATGAATTGCACCTAGTCATCCGCCGTGGACTTGACGTGGCGCCTAGTCATCCGCCACGTGTCGCGCTCTCGGTTGTCCTCACGTTCACAACCAAAAAGTGGTTCACATTTGAACCCACCCCTATATATATAGAGGAGAGTTCAATTACAAACCACTCTTAGAATACAAACCGTGCAACCCACTTAATCACCATGGATTAAAAAAATCAATGGTGAAGATGAACCCTCTCCTATTTTTGGTATGTGAACTTTTTAATACCAAATATAGTTTATATTAATCTTGGCCATTGATTTTTTTTAATCTATGGTAATATATATATATATATATATATATATTATCGGGTCAAGTTCAAATGTGAAATCATCTTTCATTGTGAACTTGAAGACCACTAGTATCACGCCACGTGGCAATAATCAGTCTGAATATTCATGCTTTATTCAGACTGAATAAAGCTTGTATTTAATCTGAATAAAGCATGAATATTCAGACTGAATGAATAAAGCTTTATTCAGTCTGAATAAAGCTTACACGTGGTGCGATTTTGTTGGTCCTCACGTTCACAATGAAAGATGAGTTCACATTTGAACTTTCCCTCTCTCTCTCTCTCTCTCTCTCTCTCTTATATATATATATATATATATATATATGTTTGTGTGTGTGTGTGTGTGTTTATATATATGTATGTATAGGGTCAGGGTCCATTAAGAACCTAATTGGTTAAGAACCCATGAACCAACCCCCAGCCAACACATGGTTACTTCATCAGCAATATGGATGTGTCATTCATTATGAATGTTGTAACATGTTCATCAGGAATGTGTTATTCATGATCATTTTTATTCCTGACTAGATACACGTGATGTGCTATGGATGGGTCGTTCCCAGATTCCTAATCAATCTGGGGTTCATAATGGAACTTTCCTATGTATATCATCCATTTCGTCATAATAAACGATGTCATCAAATGCTACCACAACTCCCTTTAGAAGAACTCGTTGTTACATTAGTTAGAAACAAAACCAACTTCGTTATGTTTTGATGTATTCTGTCCATTTAGTGAAACAAAAAACTTGAGCTTCCATAAACTGAAGATGTTTTGCAGGTCTGGTTCTCCCACGATGGAGGATATTGAAGCTTTCTCAAAAGCATTCAGGGAGCGGCTAAATGAGGCCGAGGCTGCTGGATCCATTCCCGGTGATATATCGCTCGAGGTACTTCCCTTCTTGCTTCTCCTTTTCCCCATTAGCAACGAAACCCTCCATTCGTAAGATCAGGATTTTCTCCACTGAGGTCACCGCTTCAAGTCCTCAGGGCAACTTCTTATGACAACAAAAAGGTTGTTCTAATAAGGAAGTGTCCATGATATGATTTTGGGTCATATTTACTTAAATGCAAAGGGAAATCGAGACGAAGGGGTCGTTTACTGAACACTTGTTGCGTCGTACTGAGTAATCAAGCAAACACTTAAGGGGAGTTTATTAAACGCTTACTAGCAAGAGTCACCACTCTCACTTATGGTATCTATCAAGTAACATTCTCGGGCATCAAAACAGATTTTTGGTAACGTATCTTACCTAGTAAGCGCCAATCACCTAAGAGTATTTCTCCCTCCCTTACAGGGTAAGATTCTCGGTACTTGCCATCAGGTAACAGGGGCAAACGTATTAGGAGATGAGCAAGCACCCGTTCACTCTGTTATTGCAAGAGGAAAAAACTACCCTTGTGCCCCGACTTAATTTTGAGGGGTGCCCTTAAATACTTTGAAACTAAATCTATGATAGAAACTAAAGTTGCACCTGATCGAAGCAATTTCTAGGTGAACAATGCCTGGTAAGCGTTTAGTAAGCGGCCCCTTATCATCTCTTATCGAGTAAGACTTTTACCAGTTCAGAGATGATGGTATTTACAAACAATTTTATCGTACTATTTTGCTAACCGAGAATCATACTCGGTAAGTGAGAGCGCCTTATACTATGCTATCATGATGACCTATAATCTTACTTGGTAATGTTACCCATTTGTGTTGCAGCCGACAAATGAGATAACAAGTAAATATTATAAACGAATGGTATGTGAACATTTTTGTGTTGGTTTGATAGGTATCTTCACCTGGACTCGAGAGGGTAATTAGGGTTCCAGAAGATCTGGATAGGTTCAAAGATCGTCCAATGTATGTAAAGTACACCTACACCAGTACAGTTGATGATGTAACATCTTCCTTAGAGCGTGACGGTATTTTGAGGTTGGAATCTTTCGACTTAGAGACGGAGTGTTGTACGTGGGGTTTAGCCGATGTTAGGGTCAATCGAGAGAAGGCGGGGAAAGGAAGACCCCTTAACAAAAAGCAAAGGGAGTGGCGACTCGTCACTCCCTTTGACTCTTTGCTTTTGGTCAGGATCTATGCAGATCTCTGAATTTAGAATATGTTATATATGTTTCTCAAAACATATGTTACATTCATTTTTGTAAGGTATTTTAATGTGATATACTTTGGCTTGATTATAGATAATATAAGTTTGAGTAAGCATTTTTTCTTTAATTTGCTGTGACGGTTTCTTAACTTTGATTATGTTTATACATTTAGACGTTTATAAGCTTATAAAAACAAACCAAGAAATAAGAAGAGAGAAATAGACTTCAGTATCAACTCTTAATAATAAAAAGTAAAATAAGAACTTAAACTTATATGTCTCTTAAAAAACTAAACAGTGTCGTATCATAGGACATGTTTGGAACATATGTTAGCTTGTTTTTTGAGTTTTGGATGGGCAAAATATAGCTTATGAGTTAGCTTATTGAAATGGGTTGGATTCCAAACACGCACGCATGGAGGGTTAAATTCCAATAGGAAATCAATATTTTCTATGGAGCGTCAAAAGTATATTGCTACCTTATTGATAGCAAATGTCTACATCTTTAATTTCGTATCACATGTGATGGATTATAGTATCATATCAAGAACATCTTTTATCACTATCACATGTGATAAGTACATGTTAGTGACCCTTATAGTGAAAGGGCGACTTGGACCATAACCTAGATCGTGCCAAAAGTCGTCTACGGAATTTAGTATCACATGTATATCATATGTGAGAATATAATTAAAACCATAAGCCAATCTTAATTATAATTAAAATTGATACTAATTAAAGGATATAAATATAAAACTATATAAAAAATAAATAACTTCAAAATACTATCATACATCATTATAAGAAAATCAAATTTTATCTATGTTTATTGATGACATAATTTTTTTATTTGTAATTATCGGCATATTTTAGATCTAATAAAAAGTTGTAATGCGAGAGATTAACAATCAAAAAGAGACTTTCTCACTATTTTTTATTAAGTACACAAGATTAAGCTCGGTCCCTCAAGTATTAAGGTCTGTATTCCGATCCAAAATTACCATACAATTATATAGTCCAACTACCCATTTAGTTAATTGTTCTTTTTAAAGGACAATCGGTACTTAATTTAATGTGTTGTATCATATAATAAAGTAATTAATCCTTCATTAGATGTCGAGTGAATTTAATCTAATCCAACTAATGGAATCGAACCAACCCAATCTTTCACTGGATAAAAAAAATTCAACATCCAATAGATTGAACCGAATCAATCCAACCATTCACTGAATAACAAAAATTCAACATCCAATAAATGATTAAATCAGTTTCGTTCTCTTTATATTTATTAAAAGTCAATCCATAAACAACCTTAATTATCATCATGTCAAACTAATTGAGATATATAAAAATCTGTCAATATGCGAAGACCTAATAAGAGCATCTCCAACAGATTCTCCAAAATGGAGAAAAAGGTGAAAAATGGAGATTTTTGTCTAAAATGAGCTCCAACAGCTTCTTCAAATCTTTCTCCAAAATGGAGAAGGTAAGAGAGAGAATGATTTTTTCTCCAAATATGGAGATAACTCCAAAAATCATTACCATTTGAAATAGCCAATAGGAAAGCCTTGAAAATAAGAATTTGGAGAGAGAAATTGTTTTTTAATAGATGACTTGAATATTTTAATATTAAAATTGATGTATAAATCTCCAAAATAGGGAATCTCTTGGAGATGAAAGAAATATTTTTTAAAGATTTTGACTTTTACTTTTCCATTTTGGAGAAAATATGGGGAAGCTCTTGGAGATGCTCTAAAGAAAATGGAGAACCTTTTTTGGGGGAAGCCAAAATACCAAATTAACAATATTTATCTTATTGGTACATCTCACTTAAAACTAAGAATAATTTTGAAGTGAAGATGGAGAAGATTTATGGAAAAAGAAAAAAAGTCAAACAAGTAGCGTTTCATGAAGTGTCGTCACGGACATCCATGAATGTCAGGGTGATATTAATAGCAGCAACAATTTAACTCTCATAACCGTTTCGTGCACGAAATCCTATTCTATACTTTTGATTATAGATTTACATCATCTCCACTCCATTCTTTAGTGGTTTTATTTTTAGTTAATTTACTAACTAAATTTCTTGTCAATGCTGTGGCGGATTGATTATCTACGATAATCGGAATTTAAAGTATTGTATAAGTTTAAGTTTATTAAATGATTGGGGTATTTCTGAGCAATCGATTAAGAATCGGGGGTCAAATGTGACTTTTAGGAATAATTGATTTAATTACTTGGGCTTTGCTATTTTAGGTAAAGAATTAAGGGCCCAAGCCCATGGTATATATATGACAATAAGGGTAAATTAGGTCATTTGTGGAAACGATTCATAAGGTGTTGTGTGTGTTTTTGGAAAGAGCAACAACTTTCATCATCATCTTCGTCATCATCCACAGTATTCTATCTTTGGGGTAAGTTTACCTATTTTTGATCCTAATCTAGTCTTTAATATATTAGGATCAATCTATATATATTAAATCTTGATTAGAATCTTGGGTTTTGTATCTGTTTGGATTGATTTCTTGGGTACCAAGTTTTCGATCTCCTCGAAACCTGGAGAAAACCCCGAGCCGAACTATTCCAATAGTCTGAGTCGGACTAGGGCTAAAATCCGAGTCGGACGTTGCTAAAATTCGAGTTGGACTTCGCTAAAATCCAAGTTGGACTAGGCCAAATGTAACGCCTCGTTTTCCTAATTTGTGTTTTAACAACATTGGTGTTATGATATGTTAACTTATAAGTTGTATAGGTGAAGTGTAGAACTTTAGGGGCTTTGGTGTCATTCCTCAAAGTAGAAGGTGGGTAAGGTTTTGTATATAAAGGGGTTAAAACCCTAACTTCTCCCATAACTTTCTTGGGTCGACTTGGAGAGGTAGAGAGGAGGAGTTAGGCGATTTTGGAGTTCTAAATTGAAGGAGGAGATCAACCAATCGAAGTAGCAATCGTGCAATTCATGTGTTGCTAGTGGAATTCATCAAGGTATGAGTGTTATTTCCCTAGTTTTGTTGTTTAATTTGAAGCCTAAGAAAAGTTAGGTTTTGGTCGATTGAGTTGTGAAATTGATGATCAATAAATCATCAATTAGTTGTTTTAGAATCGGTTTATGTTATGGGGTTGTTGTTAGTTGATATGAGGTAGATTATATGTCTTTTTTTTAGTGCAAATCAACTGGGTTGAAGCCTTGGGGTGAAAACCTCGGTTTTTGGACGTTTTCCTCGAATGGAGGTCGAAATTAGTGGGTCTGACACAGATTCGCGCCACGAGGCATGAAGCTCGCACAACGAGCCCTCAGCATCGAAAAGTGCTCGTTTCGTTGTTGTCACGGGAACGCGAAATTTGGATCTCGCGAACGCGAAATATTTCTGTTTAGAATTTTGAACTTATTCGTTTGAGTTCGTTTGGGGTTTTTGAGTCCGTTTGGGGTTTTTGAGTCCATATACCCCTAAGGGATGTTAGTACTTGATGTCTCATGAAGTTTGAGAGAAATTGGACTAGCGTAGCTATGTCATTTCGGTAAAGGGGCCGGGTTACGTCTTTGAACCCATTTTTGGGTTGAGTTTGATATTTGTATGCATGTGTATGTGATATAGGTGTTTGATACTTACTTGTGGTGATTCAAGCATGTGATTTGAGGCGTTGTGACAGATGAGTACATTAACCCTCTATGTGTAGCTATGTATGCTAATTGCGCGTATACGTGTTGTGGTTATATGAGACTGGCATGTATTTTTGGGTGTGCCCATTGTAGTGGTGGTGGCCACCGTGGGTATCGGTGGTGTGGTAGCCTGGTACCAGAGTCTACGGTTTAAAGTAGTGTTATGTTTTTTATTTATTCTAGAACTTGGAAAAGTATTTTATGTTTGTTTGGATTTATATTTTTCTGCTTTTTTGAACTAATAATATTGACTATGTAAATTTATTTGCGAAGTAGTTGTTTTATTCGGATATCTGCCAAACAACTATATTTCATTCAGTACTAAACCATACAGAGGGGTAAAATGGTCATTTGTTGCCATTCAGACTGTCCATTCAGAACAGTTAACAAACAACCACATTTCATTCTGCACTAAATCATACAGAGCCTCTCAACCATTCTGACATCTCAACCATTCAACACGAAACCATTCAACAACTAACAAATAGCCCCTTAATTTATATGTAATGTAACCCTATGGGATGGGTTAGTATTAAGTTACATTTTACTCATTTATTTAAGACTTCCGTTGTAAACGGTTTTAAATTTTCTGTAAATTTTGTAGTATTTATGATTATTTATATTTAATGACGTGACACCTTGGGTTAATATTATAGATGTTACAGGTTGCCCCTCCTTAACTCATAAAGGGTATGAGGTTGTCCCCCTTGTCTCCGTAGAAACAAGGTTGTCATTACAAATACACATGCAAGAATACCATATAGAATACAACCAGTGTATCTCATCTCGATCAATCAGTATACCAAATATAAACTACAAGGAAGATGGATCCTTACTCGATCATGCTAACTAGACACTTGAATCACATAACTCGAAAATGTGTTAAACTCCTCTAGACATTCTAGAGCTATAGTAATATAATCATAAAGTAACACCCTTTTAGAACTCTCGGCCTAAGCTCAATGAAGGACAACTGACGCGGTGTGAAACTCTTAAGATGAAAATAATTAGAAAATTAAGGTTTGGCATTATCGTCCGTCTGTTGCCGCAAGGCATCATTCTCACGTCACGAAACCAGCTCTGTTGCAGACCTGACGATTAGTCTATTCTCGCGTCGCGGTCACTTAATCTTGTGTCGCGAAATATCTTCTATATTTTGGTTTAGTCAGGTTGCACCACGAGTCACGTTCTATCTCCTTTAGTCAATTTTTCACTTTCCTTAACCTAAACGCTAAACCTCACCAATTATGATTTTTAACCAATAACTCTATAATCAAACACTACCAATCAATCTTTCTCATGATTTTACCAATTTAACTAAACCATTAAACATCTAAACTTAAAAGAGAAGATTTATCTCTATTGGGTTCCCGAAACTCTGACAAACTGGATATGTGAGACGTACAACGAATGACGGTGCCATGTAGATGCAAAAACCACAATTGCTGACGCTGGCTTGATGGAAATTCACGAGGATGTTGGCGACGACTAAGGAGGAGGGAGAGAGGACTAGGATTTTGATTTCTTTCTCTAGGGGTGATAATGAAATGAAACTAGGATTAAAAGTTTTAAATACTTGAGTCTGCCGTTACCGGCCACCTTTAGGCCCAACTTTTACACTAAAGCCCAATCTAAAATAGAACTTATAAATTTAAAGTCTATAATTTAATTAAATCCCTATTACTTCACAATAAAATAAAAGATAAATTTGGGGCGTTACAAGTGCAAAGGAACGTATCCTTACTCTCTTCGTACCTCGCAGCCCCAAAAGCGTACTATTTATTATACCAACTAGTATAGGTCTTCGGCGCATGCTTAGTTACTATAATGAATTAGTACAACTAATATCACCCAATACACAACACGTGTAAAAGGTGATATGACTCACATTTAATGCGGTGAGTATAAATAGCTATTGAGTGTCTTCTTTAAAGATACCCACAAATACTAACATCAAAGCTATTTTGAGTCCTTCCTCCTCTTTCTAATCTATATTCTTTCTATCTATTTCTTTTCTCATCTATGCAAAGGTGAAAGTTGTATGAGAACTTAGATTGTTTAGAATAAATTTTTATACCTCTTTCTATTTCCATAACATTTTGTAAATTTTGTGATTTATACAAATAAATACATATAGATTTTAAAAGTGAAAAATTGTGTCAA